>JAVRKA010000439.1:0-115817 GCA_034508555.1 Venustoraphidia nigricollis | reverse complement strand
ATCGACACCTATATCTGAAATGCCTATCGACCCCTATTTTTAAAATGCCTATCGGAAACTACATCTGAAATGCCTATCAGCACCTATATTTGAAATGCCTATCGGCAACCATATCTGGAATGCCTATCGGCACCTATATTTGAAATGCCTATCGGCTTCTATATCTGAAATGCCTATCGGCACCTATTTTTAAAATGCCATTTGGCAACTATATCTGAAATGCCTATCGGCACCTATATCTGAAATGCCTATCGACACCTATATCTGAAATGCCTATCGACACCTATATCTGAAATGCCTATCGACACCTATATCTGAAATGCCTATCGACACCTATATCTGAAATGCCTATCGACACCTATATCTGAAATGCCTATCGACACCTATATCTGAAATGCCTATCGACACCTATATCTAAAATGCCTATCGACACCTATATCTGAAATGCCTATCGACACCTATTTTTGAAATGCCTATCGGAAACTACATCTGAAATGCCTATCAGCACCTATATTTGAAATGCCTATCGGCAACCATATCTGGAATGCCTATCGGCACCTATATTTGAAATGCCTATCGGCTTCTATATCTGAAATGCCTATCGGCACCTATTTTTAAAATGCCAATCGGCAACTATATCTGAAATGCCTATCGGCACCTATATCTGAAATGCCTATCGACACCTATATCTGAAATGCCTATCGACACCTATATCTGAAATGCCTATCGACACCTATATCTGAAATGCCTATCGACACCTATATCTGAAATGCCTATCGACACCTATATCTGAAATGCCTATCGACACCTATATCTGAAATGCCTATCGACACCTATTTTTGAAATGCCCTTCGGAAACTACATCTGAAATGCCTATCAGCACCTATATTTGAAATGCCTATTGGCAACCATATCTGGAATGCCTATCGGCACCTATATTTGAAATGCCTATCGGCTTCTATATCTGAAATGCCTATCGGCACCTATTTTTAAAATGCCAATCGGCAACTATATCTGAAATGCCTATCTGCACTTATATCTGAAATGCCTATCGACACCTATATCTGAAATTACTATCGACACCTATATCTGAAATGCCTATCGACACCTATATCTGAAATGCCTATCGACACCTATATCTGAAATGCCTATCGATACCTATATCTGAAATGCCTATCGACACCTATATCTGAAATGCCTATCGACACCTATATCTGAAATGCCTATCGACACCTATTTTT
Source organism: Venustoraphidia nigricollis (assembly GCA_034508555.1). Lineage (NCBI taxonomy): Eukaryota > Metazoa > Arthropoda > Insecta > Raphidioptera > Raphidiidae > Venustoraphidia > Venustoraphidia nigricollis. The sequence goes on along the minus strand of JAVRKA010000439.1, from coordinate 114,576 downwards.
GAAATGCCTATCGGAAACTACATCTGAAATGCCTATCAGCACCTATATTTGAAATGCCTATCGGCAACCATATCTGGAATGCCTATCAGCACCTATATTTGAAATGCCTTTCGGCTTCTATATCTGAAATGCCTATCGGCACCTATTTTTATAATGCCAATCGGCAACTATATCTGAAATGCCTATCGGCACCTATATCTGAAATGCCTATCGACACCTATATCTGAAATGCCTATCGACACCTATATCTGAAAGGCCTATCGATCCCTATTTTTGAAATGCCTATCGGAAACTACATCTGAAATGCCTATCAGCACTTAAATTTGAAATGCCTATCGGCAACCATATCTGGAATGCCTATCGGCACCTATATTTGAAATGCCTATCGGCTTCTATATCTGAAATGCCTATCGGCACCTATTTTTAAAATGCTAATCGGCAACTATATCTGAAATGCCTATCGGCACCTATATCTGAAATGCCTATCGACACCTATATCTGAAATGCCTATCGACACCTATATCTGAAATGCCTATCGACACCTATATCTGAAATGCCTATCGACACCTATATCTGAAATGCCTATCGACACCTATATCTGAAATGCCTATCGACACCTATATCTGAAATGCCTATCGACACCTATATCTGAAATGCCTATCGACACCTATTTTTGAAATGCCTATCGGAAACTACATCTGAAATGCCTATCAGCACCTATATTTGAAATGCCTATTGGCAACCATATCTGGAATGCCTATCGGCACCTATATTTGAAATGCCTATCGGCTTCTATATCTGAAATGCCTATCGGCACCTATTTTTAAAATGCCAATCGGCAACTATATCTGAAATGCCTATCGGCACTTATATCTGAAATGCCTATCGACACCTATATCTGAAATGCCTATCGACACCTATATTTGAAATGCCTATCGACACCTATATCTGAAAAGCCTATCGACACCTATATCTGAAATGCCTATCGACACCTATATCTGAAATGCCTATTGACACCTATATCTGAAATGCCTATCGACACCTATATCTGAAATGCCTATCGACACCTATATCTGAAATGCCTATCGACACCTATTTTTGAAATGCCTATCGGAAACTACATCTGAAATGCCTATCAGCACCTATATTTGAAATGCTTATCGGCAACCATATCTGGAATGCCTATCGGCACCTATATTTGAAATGCTTATCGGCTTCTATATCTGAAATGCCTATCGGCACCTATTTTTAAAATGCCAATCGGCAACTATATCTGAAATGCCAATCGGCACCTATATCTGAAATGCCTATCGACACCTATATCTGAAATGCCTATCGACACCTATATCTGAAATGCCTATCGACACCTATATCTGAAATGCCTCTCGACACCTATATCTGAAATGCCTATCGACACCTATATCTGAAATGCCTATCGACACCTATATCTGAAATGCCTATCGACACCTATATCTGAAATGCCTATCGACACCTATTTTTGAAATGCCTATCGGAAACTACATCTGAAATGCCTATCAGCACCTATATTTGAAATGCCTATCGGCAACCATATCTGGAATGCCTATTGGCACCTATATTTGAAATGCCTATCGGCTTCTATATCTAAAATGCCTATCGGCACCTATTTTTAAAATGCCAATCGGCAACTATATCTGAAATGCCTATCGGCACCTATATCTGAAATGCCTATCGACACCTATATCTGAAATGCCTATCGACACCTATATCTGAAATGCCTATCGACACCTATATCTGAAATGCCTATCGACACCTATATCTGAAATGCCAATCGACACCTATTTTTGAAATGCCTATCGGAAACTACATCTGAAATGCCTATCAGCACCTAAATTTGAAATGCCTATCGGCAACCATATCTGGAATGCCTATCGGCACCTATATTTGAAATGCCTATCGGCTTCTATATCTGAAATGCCTATCGGCACCTATTTTTAAAATGCCAATCGGCAACTATATCTGAAATGCCTATCAGCACCTATATCTGAAATGCCTATCGACTCCTATATCTGAAATGCCTATCGACACCTATATCTGAAATGCCTATCGACACCTATATCTGAAATGCCTATCGACACCTATATCTGAAATGCCTATCGACACCTATATCTGAAATGCCTATCGACACCTATATCTGAAATGCCTATCGACACCTATTTTTGAAATGCCTATCGGAAACTACATCTGAAATGCCTATCAGCACCTATATTTGAAATGCCTATCGGCAACCATATCTGGAATGCCTATCGGCACCTATATTTGAAATGCCTATCGGCTTCTATATCTGAAATGCCTATCGGCACCTATATCTGAAATGCCTATCGACACCTATATCTGGAATGCCTATCGACACCTATATCTGAAATGCCTATCGACACCTATATCTGAAATGCCTATCGACACCTATTTTTGAAATGCCTATCGGAAACTACATCTGAAATGCCTATCAGCACCTATATTTGAAATGCCTATCGGCAACCATATCTGGAATGCTATTGGCACCTATATTTGAAATGCCTATCGGCTTCTATATCTAAAATGCCTATCGGCACCTATTTTTAAAATGCCAATCGGCAACTATATCTGAAATGCCTATCGGCACCTATATCTGAAATGCCTATCGACACCTATATCTGAAATGCCTATCGACACCTATATCTGAAATGCCTATCGACACCTATATCTGAAATGCCTATCGACACCTATATCTGAAATGCCAATCGACACCTATTTTTGAAATGCCTATCGGAAACTACATCTGAAATGCCTATCAGCACCTAAATTTGAAATGCCTATCGGCAACCATATCTGGAATGCCTATCGGCACCTATATTTGAAATGCCTATCGGCTTCTATATCTGAAATGCCTATCGGCACCTATTTTTTAAAATGCCAATCGGCAACTATATCTGAAATGCCTATCGGCACCTATATCTGAAATGCCTATCGACTCCTATATCTGAAATGCCTATCGACACCTATATCTGAAATGCCTATCGACACCTATATCTGAAATGCCTATCGACACCTATATCTGAAATGCCTATCGACACCTATATCTGAAATGCCTATCGACACCTATATCTGAAATGCCTATCGACACCTATTTTTGAAATGCCTATCGGAAACTACATCTGAAATGCCTATCAGCACCTATATTTGAAATGCCTATCGGCAACCATATCTGGAATGCCTATCGGCACCTATATTTGAAATGCCTATCGGCTTCTATATCTGAAATGCCTATCGGCACCTATTTTTAAAATGCCATTTGGCAACTATATCTGAAATGCCTATCGGCACCTATATCTGAAATGCCTATCGACACCTATATCTGAAATGCCTATCGACACCTATATCTGAAATGCCTATCGACACCTATATCTGAAATGCCTATCGACACCTCTATATCTGAAATGCCTTATCGACACCTATATCTGAAATGCCTATCGACACCTATATCTGAAATGCCTATCGACACATATTTTTGAAATGCCTATCGAAAAACTACATCTGAAATGCCTATCAGCACCTATATTTGAAATGCCTAATTGGCAACCATATCTGGAATGCCTATCGGCACCTATATTTGAAATGCCTATCGGCTTCTATATCTGAAATGCCTATCGGCACCTATTTTTAAAATGCCAATCGGCAACTATATCTGAAATGCCTATCGACACCTATATCTGAAATGCCTATCGATACCTATATCTGAAATGCCTATCGACACCTATATCTGAAATGCCTATCGACACCTATATCTGAAATGCCTATCGACACCTATTTTTGAAATGCCTATCGGAAACTACATCTGAAATGCCTATCAGCACCTATATTTGAAATGCCTATCGGCAACCATATCTGGAATGCCTATCGGCACCTATATTTGAAATGCCTTTCGGCTTCTATATCTGAAATGCCTATCGGCACCTATTTTTAAAATGCCAATCGGCAACTATATCTGAAATGCCTATCGGCACCTATATCTGAAATGCCTATCGACACCTATATCTGAAATGCCTATCGACACCTATATCTGAAATGCCTATCGATCCCTATTTTTGAAATGCCTATCGGAAACTACATCTGAAATGCCTATCAGCACTTAAATTTGAAATGCCTTATCGGCAACCATATATTCTGGAATGCCTATCGGCACCTATATTTGAAATGCCTATCGGCTTCTATATCTGAAATGCCTATCGGCACCTATTTTTAAAATGCTAATCGGCAACTATATCTGAAATGCCTATCGGCACCTATATCTGAAATGCCTATCGACACCTATATCTGAAATGCCTATCGACACCTATATCTGAAATGCCTATCGACACCTATATCTGAAATGCCTTATCGACACCTATATCTGAAATGCCTATCGACACCTATATCTGAAATGCCTATCGACACCTATATCTGAAATGCCTATCGACACCTATATCTGAAATGCCTATCGACACCTATTTTTGAAATGCCTATCGGAAACTACATCTGAAATGCCTATCAGCACCTATATTTGAAATGCCTGTCGGCAACCATATCTGGAATGCCTATCGGCACCTATATTTGAAATGCCTATCGGCCTTCTATATCTGAAATGCCTATCGGCACCTATTTTTAAAATGCCATTTGGCAACTATATCTGAAATGCCTATCGGCACCTATATCTGAAATGCCTATCGACACCTATATCTGAAATGCCTATCGACACCTATATCTGAAATGCCTATCGACACCTATATCTGAAATGCCTATCGACACCTATATCTGAAATGCCTATCGACACCTATATCTGAAATGCCTATCGACACCTATATCTGAAATGCCTATCGACACCTATATCTGAAATGCCTATCGACACCTATATCTGAAATGCCTATCGACACTTATTTTTGAAATGCCTATCGGAAACTACATCTGAAATGCCTATCAGCACCTATATTTGAAATGCCTATCGGCAACCATATCTGTAATGCCTATCGGCACCTATATTTGAAATGCCTATCGGCTTCTATATCTGAAATGCCTATCGGCACCTATTTTTAAAATGCCAATCGGCAACTATATCTGAAATGCCTATCGGCACCTATATCTGAAATGCCTATCGACACCTATATCTGAAATGCCTATCGACACCTATATCTGAAATGCCTATCGACACCTATATCTGAAATGCCTATCGACACCTATATCTGAAATGCCTATCGACACCTATATCTGAAATGCCTATCGACACCTATATCTGAAACGCTTATCGACACCTATTTTTGAAATGCCTATCGGAAACTACATCTGAAATGCCTATCAGCACCTATAGTTGAAATGCCTATTGGCAACCATATCTGGAATGCCTATCGGCACCTATATTTGAAATGCCTATCGGCTTCTATATCTGAAATACCTATCGGCACCTATTTTTAAAATGCCAATCGGCAACTATATCTGAAATGCCTATCGGCACTTATATCTGAAATGCCTATCGACACCTATATCTGAAATGCCTATCGACACCTATATCTGAAATGCCTATCGACACCTATATCTGAAATGCCTATCGACACCTATATCTGAAATGCCTATCGACACCTATATCTGAAATGCCTATCGACACCTATATCTGAAATGCTTATCGACACCTATTTTTGAAATGCCTATCGGAAACTACATCTGAAATGCCTAACAGCACCTATAGTTGAAATGCCTATTGGCAACCATATCTGGAATGCCTATCGGCACCTATATTTGAAATGCCTATCGGCTTCTATATCTGAAATACCTATCGGCACCTATTTTTAAAATGCCAATCGGCAACTATATCTGAAATGCCTATCGGCACTTATATCTGAAATGCCTATCGACACCTATATCTGAAAGGCCTATCGACACCTATATCTGAAATGCCTATCGACACCTATATCTGAAATGCCTATCGACACCTATATCTGAAATGCCTATCGACACCTATATCTGAAATGCCTATCGACACCTATATCTGAAATGCCTATCGACACCTATTTTTGAAATGCCTATCGGAAACTACATCTGAAATGCCTATCAGCACCTATATTTGAAATGCCTATCGGCAACCATATCTGGAATGCCTATCGGCACCTATATTTGAAATGCCTATCGGCTTCTATATCTGAAATGCCTATCGGCACCTATTTTTAAAATGCCATTTGGCAACTATATCTGAAATGCCTATCGGCACCTATATCTGAAATGCCTATCGACACCTATATCTGAAATGCCTATCGACACCTATATCTGAAATGCCTATCGACACCTATATCTGAAATGCCTATCGACACCTATATCTGAAATGCCTATCGACACCTATATCTGAAATGCCTATCGACACCTATATCTGAAATGCCTATCGACACCTATATCTGAAATGCCTATCGACACCTATATCTGAAATGCCTATCGACACTTATTTTTGAAATGCCTATCGGAAACTACATCTGAAATGCCTATCAGCACCTATATTTGAAATGCCTATCGGCAACCATATCTGTAATGCCTATCGGCACCTATATTTGAAATGCCTATCGGCTTCTATATCTGAAATGCCTATCGGCACCTATTTTTAAAATGCCAATCGGCAACTATATCTGAAATGCCTATCGGCACCTATATCTGAAATGCCTATCGACACCTATATCTGAAATGCCTATCGACACCTATATCTGAAATGCCTATCGACACCTATATCGGAAATGCCTATCGACACCTATATCTGAAATGCCTATCGACACCTATATCTGAAATGCCTATCGACACCTATATCTGAAATGCCTATCGACACCTATTTTTGAAATGCCTATCGGAAACTACATCTGAAATGCCTATCAGCACCTATATTTGAAATGCCTATTGGCAACCATATCTGGAATGCCTATCGGCACCTATATTTGAAATGCCTATCGGCTTCTATATCTGAAATGCCTATCGGCACCTATTTTTAAAATGCCAATCGGCAACTATATCTGAAATGCCTATCGGCACTTATATCTGAAATGCCTATCGACACCTATATCTGAAATGCCTATCGACACCTATATCTGAAATGCCTATCGACACCTATATATGAAATGCCTATCGACACCTATATCTGAAATGCCTATCGACACCTATATCTGAAATGCCTATCGACACCTATATCTGAAATGCCTATCGACACCTATTTTTGAAATGCCTATCGGAAACTACATCTGAAATGCCTATCAGCACCTATATTTGAAATGCCTATCGGCAACCATATCTGGAATGCCTATCGGCACCTATATTTGAAATGCCTATCGGCTTCTATATCTGAAATGCCTATCGGCACCTATTTTTAAAATGCCAATCGGCAACTATATCTGAAATGCCTATCGGCACCTATATCTGAAATGCCTATCGACACCTATATCTGAAATGCCTATCGACACCTATATCTGAAATGCCTATCGACACCTATATCTGAAATGCCTATCGACACCTATATCTGAAATGCCTATCGACACCTATATCTGAAATGCCTATCGACACCTATATCTGAAATGCCTATCGACACCTATATCTGAAATGCCTATCGACTCCTATATCTGAAATGCCTATCGACACCTATATCTGAAATGCCTATCGACACCTATATCTGAAATGCCTATCGACACCTATATCTGAAATGCCTATCGACACCTATATCTGAAATGCCTATCGACACCTATATCTGATATGCCTATCGACTCCTATATCTGAAATGCTTATCGACACCTATATCTGAAATGTATATCGACACCTATATCTGAAATGCCTATCGACACCTATATCTGAAGTGCCTATCGACACCTATATCTGAAATGCCTATCGACACCTATATCTGAAATGCCTATCGACACCTATTTTTGAAATGCCTATCGGAAACTACATCTGAAATGCCTATCAGCACCTATATTTGAAATGCCTATCGGCAACCATATCTGGAATGCCTATCGGCACCTATATTTGAAATGCCTATCGGCTTCTATATCTGAAATGCCTATCGGCACCTATTTTTAAAATGCCAATCGGCAACTATATCTGAAATGCCTATCGGCACTTATATCTGAAATGCCTATCGACACCTATATCTGAAATGCCTATCGACACCTATATCTGAAATGCCTATCGACACCTATATATGAAATGCCTATCGACACCTATATCTGAAATGCCTATCGACACCTATATCTGAAATGCCTATCGACACCTATATCTGAAATGCCTATCGACACCTATTTTTGAAATGCCTATCGGAAACTACATCTGAAATGCCTATCAGCACCTATATTTGAAATGCCTATCGGCAACCATATCTGGAATGCCTATCGGCACCTATATTTGAAATGCCTATCGGCTTCTATATCTGAAATGCCTATCGGCACCTATTTTTAAAATGCCAATCGGCAACTATATCTGAAATGCCTATCGGCACCTATATCTGAAATGCCTATCGACACCTATATCTGAAATGCCTATCGACACCTATATCTGAAATGCCTATCGACACCTATATCTGAAATGCCTATCGACTCCTATATCTGAAATGCCTATCGACACCTATATCTGAAATGCCTATCGACACCTATATCTGAAATGCCTATCGACACCTATATCTGAAATGCCTATCGACACCTATATCTGAAATGCCTATCGACACCTATATCTGAAATGCCTATCGACACCTATTTTTGAAATGCCTATCGGAAACTACATCTGAAATGCCTATCAGCACCTATATTTGAAATGCCTATCGGCAACCATATCTGGAATGCCTATCGGCACCTATATTTGAAATGCCTATCGGCTTCTATATCTGAAATGCCTATCGGCACCTATTTTTAAAATGCCAATCGGCAACTATATCTGAAATGCCTATCGGCACCTATATCTGAAATGCCTATCGACACCTATATCTGAAATGCCTATCGACACCTATATCTGAAATGCCTATCGACACCTATATCTGAAATGCCTATCGACACCTATATCTGAAATGCCTATCGACACCTATTTTTGAAATGCCTATCGGAAACTACATCTGAAATGCCTATCAGCACCTATATTTGAAATGCCTATCGGCAACCATATCTGGAATGCCTATCGGCACCTATATTTGAAATGCCTATCGGCTTCTATATCTGAAATGCCTATCGGCACCTATTTTTAAAATGCCAATCGGCAACTATATCTGAAATGCCTATCGGCACCTATATCTGAAATGCCTATCGACACCTATATCTGAAATGCCTATCGACACCTATATCTGAAATGCCTATCGACACCTATATCTGAAATGCCTATCGACTCCTATATCTGAAATGCCTATCGACACCTATATCTGAAATGCCTATCGACACCTATATCTGAAATGCCTATCGACACCTATATCTGAAATGCCTATCGACACCTATATCTGAAATGCCTATCGACACCTATATCTGATATGCCTATCGACTCCTATATCTGAAATGCCTATCGACACCTATATCTGAAATGCCTATCGACACCTATATCTGAAATGCCTATCGACACCTATATCTGAAATGCCTATCGACACCTATATCTGAAATGCCTATCGACACCTATATCTGAAATGCCTATCGACACCTATTTTTGAAATGCCTATCGGAAACTACATCTGAAATGCCTATCAGCACCTATATTTGAAATGCCTATCGGCAACCATATCTGGAATGCCTATCGGCACCTATATTTGAAATGCCTATCGGCTTCTATATCTGAAATGCCTATCGGCACCTATTTTTAAAATGCCAATCGGCAACTATATCTGAAATGCCTATCGGCACCTATATCTGAAATGCCTATCGACACCTATATCTGAAATGCCTATCGACACCTATATCTGAAATGCCTATCGACACCTATATCTGAAATGCCTATCGACACCTATATCTGAAATGCCTATCGACACCCATATCTGAAATGCCTATCGACACCTATATCTGAAATGCCTATCGACACCTATATCTGAAATGCCTATCATCACCTATATCTGAAATGCCTATCGACACCTATTTTTGAAATGCCTATCGGAAACTACATCTGAAATGCCTATCAGCACCTATATTTGAAATGCCTATCGGCAACCATATCTGGAATGCCTATCGGCACCTATATTTGAAATGCCTATCGGCTTCTATATCTGAAATGCCTATCGGCACCTATTTTTAAAATGCCAATCGGCAACTATATCTGAAATGCCTATCGGCACCTATATCTGAAAGGCCTATCGACACCTATATCTGAAATGCCTATCGACACCTATATCTGAAATGCCTATCGACACCTATATCTGAAATGCCTATCGACACCTATATCTGAAATGCCTATCGACACCTATACCTAAAATGCCTATCGACACCTATATCTGAAATGCCTATCGACACCTATATCTGAAATGCCTATCGACACCTATTTTTGAAATGCCTATCGGAAACTACATCTGAAATGCCTATCAGCACCTATATTTGAAATACCTATTGGCAACCATATCTGGAATGCCTATCGGCACCTATATTTGAAATGCCTATCGGCTTCTATATTTGAAATGCCTATCGGCACCTATTTTTAAAATGCCAATCGGCAACTATATCTGAAATGCCTATCGGCACTTATATCTGAAATGCCTATCGACACCTATATCTGAAATGCCTATCGACACCTATATCTGAAATGCCTATCGACACCTATATCTGAAATGCCTATCGACACCTATATCTGAAATGCCTATCGACACCTAGATCTGAAATGCCTATCGACACCTATATCTTAAATGCCTATCGACACCTATATCTGAAATGCCTATCGACACCTATATCTGAAATGCCTATCGACACCTATATCTGAAATGCCTATCGACACCTATTTTTGAAATGCCTATCGGAAACTACATCTGAAATGCCTATCAGCACTTATATTTGAAATGCCTATCGGCAACCATATCTGGAATGCCTATCGGCACCTATATTTGAAATGCCTATCGGCTTCTATATCTGAAATGCCTATCGGCACCTATTTTTAAAATGCCAATCGGCAACTATATCTGAAATGCCTATCGGCACCTATATCTGAAATGCCTATCGACACCTATATCTGAAATGCCTATCGAGACCTATATCTGAAATGCCTATCGACACCTATATCTGAAATGCCTATCGACACCTATATCTGAAATGCCTATCGACACCTATATCTGAAATGCCTATCGACACCTATATCTGAAATGCCTATCGACACCTATATCTGAAATGCCTATCGGCACCTATTTTTGAAATGCCTATCGGAAACTACATCTGAAATGCCTATCAGCACCTATATTTGAAATGCTTATCGGCAACCATATCTGGAATGCCTATCGGCACCTATATTAGAAATGCCTATCGGCTTCTATATCTGAAATGCCTATCGGCACCTATTTTTAAAATGCTAATCGGCAACTATATCTGAAATGCCTATCGGCACCTATATCTGAAATGCCTATCGACACCTATATCTGAAATGCCTATCGACACCTATATCTGAAATGCCTATCGACACCTATATCTGAAATGCCTCTCGACACCTATATCTGAAATGCCTATCGACACCTATATCTGAAATGCCTATCGACACCTATATCTGAAATGCCTATCGACACCTATTTTTGAAATGCCTATCGGAAACTACCTCTGAAATGCCTATCAGCACCTAAATTTGAAATGCCTATCGGCAACCATATCTGGAATGCCTATCGGCACCTATATTTGAAATGCCTATCGGCTTCTATATCTGAAATGCCTATCGGCACCTATTTTTAAAATGCCAATCGGCAACTATATCTGAAAAGCCTATCGGCACCTATATCTGAAATGCCTATCGACACCTATATCTGAAATGCCTATCGACACCTATATTTGAAATGCCTATCGACACCTATATCTGAAATGCCTATCGACACCTATATCTGAAATGCCTATCGACACCTATTTTTGAAATGCCTATCGGAAACTACCTCTGAAATGCCTATCAGCACCTAAATTTGAAATGCCTATCGGCAACCATATCTGGAATGCCTATCGGCACCTATATTTGAAATGCCTATCGGCTTCTATATCTGAAATGCCTATCGGCACCTATTTTTAAAATGCCAATCGGCAACTATATCTGAAATGCCTATCGGCACCTATATCTGAAATGCCTATCGACTCCTATATCTGAAATGCCTATCGACACCTATATCTGAAATGCCTATCGACACCTATATCTGAAATGCCTATCGACACCTATATCTGAAATGCCTATCGACACCTATATCTGAAATGCCTATCGACACCTATATCTGAAATGCCTATCGACACCTATTTTTGAAATGCCTATCGGAAACTACATCTGAAATGCCTATCAGCACCTATATTTGAAATGCCTATCGGCAACCATATCTGGAATGCCTATCGGCACCTATATTTGAAATGCCTATCGGCTTCTATATCTGAAATGCCTATCGGCACCTATTTTTAAAATGCCATTTGGCAACTATATCTGAAATGCCTATCGGCACCTATATCTGAAATGCCTATCGACACCTATATCTAAAATGCCTATCGACACCTATATCTGAAATGCCTATCGACACCTATATCTGAAATGCCTATCGACACCTATATCTGAAATGCCTATCGACACCTATATCTGAAATGCCTATCGACACCTATATCTGAAATGCCTATCGACACCTATATCTGAAATGCCTATCGACACCTATTTTTGAAATGCCTATCGGAAACTACATCTGAAACGCCTATCAGCACCTATATTTGAAATGCCTATCGGCAACTATATCTGGAATGCCTATCGGCACCTATATTTGAAATGCCTAACGGCTTCTATATCTGAAATGCCTATCGGCACCTATTTTTAAAATGCCAATCGGCAACTATATCTGAAATGCCTATCGGCACCTATATCTGAAATGCCTATCGACACCTATATCTGAAATGCCTATCGACACCTATATCTGAAATGCCTATCGACACCTATATCGGAAATGCCTATCGACACCTATATCTGAAATGCCTATCGACACCTATATCTGAAATGCCTATCGACACCTATATCTGAAATGCCTATCGACACCTATTTTTGAAATGCCTATCGGAAACTACATCTGAAATGCCTATCAGCACCTATATTTGAAATGCCTATTGGCAACCATATCTGGAATGCCTATCGGCACCTATATTTGAAATGCCTATCGGCTTCTATATCTGAAATGCCTATCGGCACCTATTTTTAAAATGCCAATCGGCAACTATATCTGAAATGCCTATCGGCACTTATATCTGAAATGCCTATCGACACCTATATCTGAAATGCCTATCGACACCTATATCTGAAATGCCTATCGACACCTATATATGAAATGCCTATCGACACCTATATCTGAAATGCCTATCGACACCTATATCTGAAATGCCTATCGACACCTATATCTGAAATGCCTATCGACACCTATTTTTGAAATGCCTATCGGAAACTACATCTGAAATGCCTATCAGCACCTATATTTGAAATGCCTATCGGCAACCATATCTGGAATGCCTATCGGCACCTATATTTGAAATGCCTATCGGCTTCTATATCTGAAATGCCTATCGGCACCTATTTTTAAAATGCCAATCGGCAACTATATCTGAAATGCCTATCGGCACCTATATCTGAAATGCCTATCGACACCTATATCTGAAATGCCTATCGACACCTATATCTGAAATGCCTATCGACACCTATATCTGAAATGCCTATCGACACCTATATCTGAAATGCCTATCGACACCTATATCTGAAATGCCTATCGACACCTATATCTGAAATGCCTATCGACACCTATATCTGAAATGCCTATCGACTCCTATATCTGAAATGCCTATCGACACCTATATCTGAAATGCCTATCGACACCTATATCTGAAATGCCTATCGACACCTATATCTGAAATGCCTATCGACACCTATATCTGAAATGCCTATCGACACCTATATCTGATATGCCTATCGACTCCTATATCTGAAATGCTTATCGACACCTATATCTGAAATGTATATCGACACCTATATCTGAAATGCCTATCGACACCTATATCTGAAGTGCCTATCGACACCTATATCTGAAATGCCTATCGACACCTATATCTGAAATGCCTATCGACACCTATTTTTGAAATGCCTATCGGAAACTACATCTGAAATGCCTATCAGCACCTATATTTGAAATGCCTATCGGCAACCATATCTGGAATGCCTATCGGCACCTATATTTGAAATGCCTATCGGCTTCTATATCTGAAATGCCTATCGGCACCTATTTTTAAAATGCCAATCGGCAACTATATCTGAAATGCCTATCGGCACTTATATCTGAAATGCCTATCGACACCTATATCTGAAATGCCTATCGACACCTATATCTGAAATGCCTATCGACACCTATATATGAAATGCCTATCGACACCTATATCTGAAATGCCTATCGACACCTATATCTGAAATGCCTATCGACACCTATATCTGAAATGCCTATCGACACCTATTTTTGAAATGCCTATCGGAAACTACATCTGAAATGCCTATCAGCACCTATATTTGAAATGCCTATCGGCAACCATATCTGGAATGCCTATCGGCACCTATATTTGAAATGCCTATCGGCTTCTATATCTGAAATGCCTATCGGCACCTATTTTTAAAATGCCAATCGGCAACTATATCTGAAATGCCTATCGGCACCTATATCTGAAATGCCTATCGACACCTATATCTGAAATGCCTATCGACACCTATATCTGAAATGCCTATCGACACCTATATCTGAAATGCCTATCGACTCCTATATCTGAAATGCCTATCGACACCTATATCTGAAATGCCTATCGACACCTATATCTGAAATGCCTATCGACACCTATATCTGAAATGCCTATCGACACCTATATCTGAAATGCCTATCGACACCTATATCTGATATGCCTATCGACTCCTATATCTGAAATGCCTATCGACACCTATATCTGAAATGCCTATCGACACCTATATCTGAAATGCCTATCGACACCTATATCTGAAATGCCTATCGACACCTATATCTGAAATGCCTATCGACACCTATATCTGAAATGCCTATCGACACCTATTTTTGAAATGCCTATCGGAAACTACATCTGAAATGCCTATCAGCACCTATATTTGAAATGCCTATCGGCAACCATATCTGGAATGCCTATCGGCACCTATATTTGAAATGCCTATCGGCTTCTATATCTGAAATGCCTATCGGCACCTATTTTTAAAATGCCAATCGGCAACTATATCTGAAATGCCTATCGGCACCTATATCTGAAATGCCTATCGACACCTATATCTGAAATGCCTATCGACACCTATATCTGAAATGCCTATCGACACCTATATCTGAAATGCCTATCGACACCTATATCTGAAATGCCTATCGACACCTATATCTGAAATGCCTATCGACACCTATATCTGAAATGCCTATCGACACCTATATCTGAAATGCCTATCGGCACCTATATCTGAAATGCCTATCGACACCTATATCTGAAATGCCTATCGACACCTATATCTGAAATGCCTATCGACACCTATATCTGAAATGCCTATCGACACCTATATCTGAAATGCCTATCGACACCTATATCTGATATGCCTATCGACTCCTATATCTGAAATGCCTATCGACACCTATATCTGAAATGCCTATCGACACCTATATCTGAAATGCCTATCGACACCTATATCTGAAATGCCTATCGACACCTATATCTGAAATGCCTATCGACACCTATATCTGAAATGCCTATCGACACCTATTTTTGAAATGCCTATCGGAAACTACATCTGAAATGCCTATCAGCACCTATATTTGAAATGCCTATCGGCAACCATATCTGGAATGCCTATCGGCACCTATATTTGAAATGCCTATCGGCTTCTATATCTGAAATGCCTATCGGCACCTATTTTTAAAATGCCAATCGGCAACTATATCTGAAATGCCTATCGGCACCTATATCTGAAATGCCTATCGACACCTATATCTGAAATGCCTATCGACACCTATATCTGAAATGCCTATCGACACCTATATCTGAAATGCCTATCGACACCTATATCTGAAATGCCTATCGACACCTATATCTGAAATGCCTATCGACACCTATATCTGAAATGCCTATCGACACCTATATCTGAAATGCCTATCGACTCCTATATCTGAAATGCCTATCGACACCTATATCTGAAATGCCTATCGACACCTATATCTGAAATGCCTATCGACACCTATATCTGAAATGCCTATCGACACCTATATCTGAAATGCCTATCGACACCTATATCTGATATGCCTATCGACTCCTATATCTGAAATGCTTATCGACACCTATATCTGAAATGTATATCGACACCTATATCTGAAATGCCTATCGACACCTATATCTGAAGTGCCTATCGACACCTATATCTGAAATGCCTATCGACACCTATATCTGAAATGCCTATCGACACCTATTTTTGAAATGCCTATCGGAAACTACATCTGAAATGCCTATCAGCACCTATATTTGAAATGCCTATCGGCAACCATATCTGGAATGCCTATCGGCACCTATATTTGAAATGCCTATCGGCTTCTATATCTGAAATGCCTATCGGCACCTATTTTTAAAATGCCAATCGGCAACTATATCTGAAATGCCTATCGGCACTTATATCTGAAATGCCTATCGACACCTATATCTGAAATGCCTATCGACACCTATATCTGAAATGCCTATCGACACCTATATATGAAATGCCTATCGACACCTATATCTGAAATGCCTATCGACACCTATATCTGAAATGCCTATCGACACCTATATCTGAAATGCCTATCGACACCTATTTTTGAAATGCCTATCGGAAACTACATCTGAAATGCCTATCAGCACCTATATTTGAAATGCCTATCGGCAACCATATCTGGAATGCCTATCGGCACCTATATTTGAAATGCCTATCGGCTTCTATATCTGAAATGCCTATCGGCACCTATTTTTAAAATGCCAATCGGCAACTATATCTGAAATGCCTATCGGCACCTATATCTGAAATGCCTATCGACACCTATATCTGAAATGCCTATCGACACCTATATCTGAAATGCCTATCGACACCTATATCTGAAATGCCTATCGACTCCTATATCTGAAATGCCTATCGACACCTATATCTGAAATGCCTATCGACACCTATATCTGAAATGCCTATCGACACCTATATCTGAAATGCCTATCGACACCTATATCTGAAATGCCTATCGACACCTATATCTGATATGCCTATCGACTCCTATATCTGAAATGCCTATCGACACCTATATCTGAAATGCCTATCGACACCTATATCTGAAATGCCTATCGACACCTATATCTGAAATGCCTATCGACACCTATATCTGAAATGCCTATCGACACCTATATCTGAAATGCCTATCGACACCTATTTTTGAAATGCCTATCGGAAACTACATCTGAAATGCCTATCAGCACCTATATTTGAAATGCCTATCGGCAACCATATCTGGAATGCCTATCGGCACCTATATTTGAAATGCCTATCGGCTTCTATATCTGAAATGCCTATCGGCACCTATTTTTAAAATGCCAATCGGCAACTATATCTGAAATGCCTATCGGCACCTATATCTGAAATGCCTATCGACACCTATATCTGAAATGCCTATCGACACCTATATCTGAAATGCCTATCGACACCTATATCTGAAATGCCTATCGACACCTATATCTGAAATGCCTATCGACACCTATTTTTGAAATGCCTATCGGAAACTACATCTGAAATGCCTATCAGCACCTATATTTGAAATGCCTATCGGCAACCATATCTGGAATGCCTATCGGCACCTATATTTGAAATGCCTATCGGCTTCTATATCTGAAATGCCTATCGGCACCTATTTTTAAAATGCCAATCGGCAACTATATCTGAAATGCCTATCGGCACCTATATCTGAAATGCCTATCGACACCTATATCTGAAATGCCTATCGACACCTATATCTGAAATGCCTATCGACACCTATATCTGAAATGCCTATCGACTCCTATATCTGAAATGCCTATCGACACCTATATCTGAAATGCCTATCGACACCTATATCTGAAATGCCTATCGACACCTATATCTGAAATGCCTATCGACACCTATATCTGAAATGCCTATCGACACCTATATCTGATATGCCTATCGACTCCTATATCTGAAATGCCTATCGACACCTATATCTGAAATGCCTATCGACACCTATATCTGAAATGCCTATCGACACCTATATCTGAAATGCCTATCGACACCTATATCTGAAATGCCTATCGACACCTATATCTGAAATGCTTATCGACACCTATTTTTGAAATGCCTATCGGAAACTACATCTGAAATGCCTATCAGCACCTATATTTGAAATGCCTATCGGCAACCATATCTGGAATGCCTATCGGCACCTATATTTGAAATGCCTATCGGCTTCTATATCTGAAATGCCTATCGGCACCTATTTTTAAAATGCCAATCGGCAACTATATCTGAAATGCCTATCGGCACCTATATCTGAAATGCCTATCGACACCTATATCTGAAATGCCTATCGACACCTATATCTGAAATGCCTATCGACACCTATATCTGAAATGCCTATCGACACCTATATCTGAAATGCCTATCGACACCCATATCTGAAATGCCTATCGACACCTATATCTGAAATGCCTATCGACACCTATATCTGAAATGCCTATCATCACCTATATCTGAAATGCCTATCGACACCTATTTTTGAAATGCCTATCGGAAACTACATCTGAAATGCCTATCAGCACCTATATTTGAAATGCCTATCGGCAACCATATCTGGAATGCCTATCGGCACCTATATTTGAAATGCCTATCGGCTTCTATATCTGAAATGCCTATCGGCACCTATTTTTAAAATGCCAATCGGCCACTATATCTGAAATGCCTATCGGCACCTATATCTGAAAGGCCTATCGACACCTATATCTGAAATGCCTATCGACACCTATATCTGAAATGCCTATCGACACCTATATCTGAAATGCCTATCGACACCTATATCTGAAATGCCTATCGACACCTATACCTAAAATGCCTATCGACACCTATATCTGAAATGCCTATCGACACCTATATCTGAAATGCCTATCGACACCTATTTTTGAAATGCCTATCGGAAACTACATCTGAAATGCCTATCAGCACCTATATTTGAAATACCTATTGGCAACCATATCTGGAATGCCTATCGGCACCTATATTTGAAATGCCTATCGGCTTCTATATTTGAAATGCCTATCGGCACCTATTTTTAAAATGCCAATCGGCAACTATATCTGAAATGCCTATCGGCACTTATATCTGAAATGCCTATCGACACCTATATCTGAAATGCCTATCGACACCTATATCTGAAATGCCTATCGACACCTATATCTGAAATGCCTATCGACACCTATATCTGAAATGCCTATCGACACCTAGATCTGAAATGCCTATCGACACCTATATCTTAAATGCCTATCGACACCTATATCTGAAATGCCTATCGACACCTATATCTGAAATGCCTATCGACACCTATATCTGAAATGCCTATCGACACCTATTTTTGAAATGCCTATCGGAAACTACATCTGAAATGCCTATCAGCACTTATATTTGAAATGCCTATCGGCAACCATATCTGGAATGCCTATCGGCACCTATATTTGAAATGCCTATCGGCTTCTATATCTGAAATGCCTATCGGCACCTATTTTTAAAATGCCAATCGGCAACTATATCTGAAATGCCTATCGGCACCTATATCTGAAATGCCTATCGACACCTATATCTGAAATGCCTATCGAGACCTATATCTGAAATGCCTATCGACACCTATATCTGAAATGCCTATCGACACCTATATCTGAAATGCCTATCGACACCTATATCTGAAATGCCTATCGACACCTATATCTGAAATGCCTATCGACACCTATATCTGAAATGCCTATCGGCACCTATTTTTGAAATGCCTATCGGAAACTACATCTGAAATGCCTATCAGCACCTATATTTGAAATGCTTATCGGCAACCATATCTGGAATGCCTATCGGCACCTATATTAGAAATGCCTATCGGCTTCTATATCTGAAATGCCTATCGGCACCTATTTTTAAAATGCTAATCGGCAACTATATCTGAAATGCCTATCGGCACCTATATCTGAAATGCCTATCGACACCTATATCTGAAATGCCTATCGACACCTATATCTGAAATGCCTATCGACACCTATATCTGAAATGCCTCTCGACACCTATATCTGAAATGCCTATCGACACCTATATCTGAAATGCCTATCGACACCTATATCTGAAATGCCTATCGACACCTATTTTTGAAATGCCTATCGGAAACTACCTCTGAAATGCCTATCAGCACCTAAATTTGAAATGCCTATCGGCAACCATATCTGGAATGCCTATCGGCACCTATATTTGAAATGCCTATCGGCTTCTATATCTGAAATGCCTATCGGCACCTATTTTTAAAATGCCAATCGGCAACTATATCTGAAAAGCCTATCGGCACCTATATCTGAAATGCCTATCGACACCTATATCTGAAATGCCTATCGACACCTATATTTGAAATGCCTATCGACACCTATATCTGAAATGCCTATCGACACCTATATCTGAAATGCCTATCGACACCTATTTTTGAAATGCCTATCGGAAACTACCTCTGAAATGCCTATCAGCACCTAAATTTGAAATGCCTATCGGCAACCATATCTGGAATGCCTATCGGCACCTATATTTGAAATGCCTATCGGCTTCTATATCTGAAATGCCTATCGGCACCTATTTTTAAAATGCCAATCGGCAACTATATCTGAAATGCCTATCGGCACCTATATCTGAAATGCCTATCGACTCCTATATCTGAAATGCCTATCGACACCTATATCTGAAATGCCTATCGACACCTATATCTGAAATGCCTATCGACACCTATATCTGAAATGCCTATCGACACCTATATCTGAAATGCCTATCGACACCTATATCTGAAATGCCTATCGACACCTATTTTTGAAATGCCTATCGGAAACTACATCTGAAATGCCTATCAGCACCTATATTTGAAATGCCTATCGGCAACCATATCTGGAATGCCTATCGGCACCTATATTTGAAATGCCTATCGGCTTCTATATCTGAAATGCCTATCGGCACCTATTTTTAAAATGCCATTTGGCAACTATATCTGAAATGCCTATCGGCACCTATATCTGAAATGCCTATCGGCACCTATTTTTGAAATGCCTATCGGAAACTACATCTGAAATGCCTATCGGCACCTATATCTGAAATGCCTATCGACACCTATATCTGAAATGCCTATCGACACCTATATCTGAAATGCCTATCGACACCTATATCTGAAATGCCTATCGACACCTATATCTGAAATGCCTATCGACACCTATTTTTGAAATGCCTATCGGAAACTACATCTGAAACGCCTATCAGCACCTATATTTGAAATGCCTATCGGCAACTATATCTGGAATGCCTATCGGCACCTATATTTGAAATGCCTAACGGCTTCTATATCTGAAATGCCTATCGGCACCTATTTTTAAAATGCCAATCGGCAACTATATCTGAAATGCCTATCGGCACCTATATCTGAAATGCCTATCGACACCTATATCTGAAATGCCTATCGACACCTATATCTGAAATGCCTATCGACACCTATATTTGAAATGCCTATCGACACCTATATCTGAAATGCCTATCGACACCTATATCTGAAATGCCTATCGACACCTATTTTTGAAATGCCTATCGGAAACTACATCTGAAATGCCTATCAGCACCTATATTTGAAATGCCTATTGGCAACCATATCTGGAATGCCTATCGGCACCTATATTTGAAATGCCTATCGGCTTCTATATCTGAAATGCCTATCGGCACCTATTTTTAAAATGCCATTTGGCAACTATATCTGAAATGCCTATCGGCACCTATATCTGAAATTCCTATCGACACCTATATCTGAAATGCCTATCGACACCTATATCTGAAATGCCTATCGACACCTATATCTGAAATGCCTATCGACACCTATATCTGAAATGCCTATCGACACCTATATCTGAAATGCCTATCGACACCTATATCTGAAATGCCTATCGACACCTATATCTGAAATGCCTATCGACACCTATATCTGAAATGCCTATCGACACCTATTTTTGAAATGCCTATCGGAAACTACATCTGAAATGCCTATCAGCACCTTTATTTGAAATGCCTATCGGCAACCATATCTGGAATGCCTATCGGCACCTATATTTGAAATGCCTATCGGCTTCTATATCTGAAATGCCTATCGGCACCTATTTTTAAAATGCCAATCGGCAACTATATCTGAAATGCCTATCGGCACCTATATCTGAAATGCCTATCGACACCTATATCTGAAATGCCTATCGACACCTATATCTGAAATGCCTATCGACACCTATATCTGAAATGCCTATCGACACCTATATCTGAAATGCCTATCGACACCTATATCTGAAATGCCTATCGACACCTATATCTGAAATGCCTATCGACACCTATTTTAAAAAATGCCTATCGGAAACTACATCTGAAATGCCTATCAGCACCTATATTTGAAATGCCTATCGGCAACCATATCTGGAATGCCTATCGGCACCTATATTTGAAATGCCTATCGGCTTCTATATCTGAAATGCCAATCGGCACCTATTTTTAAAATGCCAATCGGCAACTATATCTGAAATGCCTATCGGCACCTATATCTGAAATGCCTATCGACACCTATATCTGAAATGCCTATCGACACCTATATCTGAAATGCCTATCGACACCTATATCTGAAATGCCTATCGACACCTATTTTTGAAATGCTTATCGGAAACTACATCTGAAATGCCTATCAGCACCTATATTTGAAATGCCTATTGGCAACCATATCTGGAATGCCTATCGGCACCTATATTTGAAATGCCTATCGGCTTCTATATCTGAAATGCCTATCGGCACCTATTTTTAAAATGCCAATCGGCAACTATATCTGAAATGCCTATCGGCACTTATATCTGAAATGCCTATCGACACCTATATCTGAAATGCCTATCGACACCTATATCTGAAATGCCTATCGACACCTATATCTGAAATGCCTATCGACACCTATATCTGAAATGCCTATCGACACCTATATCTGAAATGCCTATCGACACCTATATCTGAAATGCCTTTCGACACCTATATCTGAAATGCCTATCGACACCTATTTTTGAAATGCCTATCGGAAACTACATCTGAAATGCCTATCAGCCCTTATATTTGAAATGCCTATCGGCAACCATATCTGGAATGCCTATCGGCACCTATATTTAAAATGCCTATCGGCTTCTATATCTGAAATGCCTATCGGCACCTATATCTGAAATGCCTATCGCCACCTATTTTTGAAATGCCTATCGGAAACTACATCTGAAATGCCTATCAGCACCTATATTTGAAATGCTTATCGGCAACCATATCTGGAATGCCTATCGGCACCTATATTTGAAATGCCTATCGGCTTCTATATCTGAAATGCCTATCGGCACCTATTTTTAAAATGCCAATCGGCAACTATATCTGAAATGCCAATCGGCACCTATATCTGAAATGCCTATCGACACCTATATCTGAAATGCCTATCGACACCTATATCTGAAATGCCTATCGACACCTATATCTGAAATGCCTCTCGACACCTATATCTGAAATGCCTATCGACACCTATATCTGAAATGCCTATCGACACCTATATCTGAAATGCCTATCGACACCTATATCTGAAATGCCTATCGACACCTATATCTGAAATGCCTATCGACACCTATATCTGAAATGCCAATCGACACCTATTTTTGAAATGCCTATCGGAAACTACATCTGAAAAGCCTATCAGCACCTAAATTTGAAATGCCTATCGGCAACCATATCTGGAATGCCTATCGGCACCTATATTTGAAATGCCTATCGGCTTCTATATCTGAAATGCCTATCGGCACCTATTTTTAAAATGCCAATCGGCAACTATATCTGAAATGCCTATCGGCACCTATATCTGAAATGCCTATCGACACCTATTTTTGAAATGCCTATCGGAAACTACATCTGAAATGCCTATCAGCACCTATATTTGAAATGCCTATCGGCAACCATATCTGGAATGCCTATCGGCACCTATTTTTAAAATGCCATTTGGCAACTATATCTGAAATGCCTATCGGCACCTATATCTGAAATGCCTATCGACACCTATATCTGAAATGCCTATCGACACCTATATCTGAAATGCCTATCGGCACCTATATCTGAAATGCCTATCGACACCTATATCTGAAATGCCTATCGACACCTATATCTGAAATGTTTATCGACACCTATATCTGAAATGCCTATCGACACCTATATCTGAAATGCCTATCGACACCTATATCTGAAATGCCTATCGACACCTATATCTGAAATGCCTATCGACACCTATATCTGAAATGCCTATCGACACCTATATCTGAAATGCCTATCGACACCTATTTTTGAAATGCCTATCGGAAACTACATCTGAAATGCCTATCAGCACCTATATTTGAAATGCCTATCGGCAACCATATCTGGAATGCCTATCGGCACCTATATTTGAAATGCCTATCGGCTTCTATAACTGAAATGCATATCGGCATCTATTTTTAAAATGCCATTTGGCAACTATATCTGAAATGCCTATCGGCACCTATATCTGAAATGCCTATCGACACCTATATCTGAAATGCCTATCGACACCTATATCTGAAATGCCTATCGACACCTATATCTGAAATGCCTATCGACACCTATATCTGAAATGCCTATCGACACCTATATCTGAAATGCCTATCGACACCTATATCTGAAATGCCTATCGACACCTATATCTGAAATGCCTATCGACACCTATTTTTGAAATGCCTATCGGAAACTACATCTGAAATGCCTATCAGCACCTATATTTGAAATGCCTATCGGCAACCATATCTGGAATGCCTATCGGCACCTATATTTGAAATGCCTATCGGCTTCTATATCTGAAATGCCTATCGGCACCTATTTTTAAAATGCCAATCGGCAACTATATCTGAAATGCCTATCGGCACCTATATCTGAAATGCCTATCGACACCTATATCTGAAATGCCTATCGACACCTATATCTGACATGCCTATCGACACCTATATCTGAAATGCCTATCGACACCTATTTTTGAAATGCCTAACGGAAACTACATCTGAAATGCCTATCAGCACCTATATTTGAAATGCCTATCGGCAACCATATCTGGAATGCCTATCGGCACCTATATTTGAAATGCCTATCGGCTTCTATATCTGAAATGCCTATCGGCACCTATTTTTAAAATGCCAATCGGCAACTATATCTGAAATGCCTATCGGCACCTATATCTGAAATGCCTATCGACACCTATATCTGAAATGCCTATCGACACCTATATCTGAAATGCCTATCGACACCTATATCTGAAATGCCTATCGACACCTATTTTTGAAATGCCTATCGGAAACTACATCTGAAATGCCTATCAGCACTTATATTTGAAATGCCTATCGGCAACCATATCTGGAATGCCTATCGGCACCTATATTTGAAATGCCTATCGGCTTCTATATCTGAAATGCCTATCGGCACCCATTTTTAAAATGCCAATCGGCAACTATATCTGAAATGCCTATCGGCACCTATATCTGAAATGCCTATCGGTGTCTATTTTTGAAATACTTATCGGAAACTACATCTGAAATGCCTATCAGAACCTAAATTTGAAATGCCTATCGGCTTCTATATCTGAAATGCCTATCGGCACCTATTTTAAAAATGCTAATCGGCAACTATATCTGAAATGCCTATCGGCACCTATATCTGAAATGCCTATCGGCACCTATTTTTGAAATGCCTATCGAAAACTACATCTGAAATGCCTATCAGCACCTATATTTGAAATGCCTATCGGCAACCACATCAGAAATGCCTATCGGCACCTATATCTGAAATGCCTTTTGGCATTTATATCTGAAATGCCTATCCACATCTATATTTGAAATGCCTATCGGCACCTATATTTTAAATGCCTATCGGCAACCATATCTGATATGCCTATCGGCACCTATATCTGAAATGCCTATCGGCAATTATATCTGAAATGCCTATCGGCACTTATATCTGAAATGCCTATCGACACCTATATCTGAAATGCCTATCGACACCTATATCTGAAATGCCTATCGACACCTATATCTGAAATGCCTATCGACACCTATATCTGAAATGCCTATCGACACCTATATCTGAAATGCCTATCGACACCTATATCTGAAATGCCTATCGACACCTATTTTTGAAATGCCTATCGGAAACTACATCTGAAATGCCTATCAGCACCTATATTTGTAATGCCTATCGGCAACCATATCTGGAATGCCTATCGGCACCTATATATGAAATGCCTATCGGCTTCTATATCTGAAATGCCTATCGGCACCTATTTTTAAAATGCCAATCGGCAACTATATCTGAAATGCCTATCGGCACCTATATCTGAAATGCCTATCGACACCTATATCTGAAATGCCTATCGACACCTATATCTGAAATGCCTATCGACACCTATATCTGAAATGCCTATCGACACCTATATCTGAAATGCCTATCGACACCTATATCTGAAATGCCTATCGACACCTATATCTGAAATGCCTATCGACACCTATATCTGAAATGCCTATCGACACCTATATCTGAAATGCCTATCGACACCTATTTTTGAAATGCCTATCGGAAACTACATCTGAAATGCCTATCAGCACCTATATTTGAAATGCATATCGGCAACCATATCTGGAATGCCTATCGGCACCTATATTTGAAATGCCTATCGGCTTCTATTTCTGAAATGCCTATCGGCACCTATTTTTAAAATGCCAATCGGCAACTATATCTGAAATGCCTATCGGCACCTATATCTGAAATGCCTATCGACACCTATATCTGAAATGCCTATCGACACCTATATCTGAAATGCCTATCGACACCTATATCTGAAATGCCTATCGACACCTATATCTGAAATGCCTATCGACACCTATATCTAAAATGCCTATCGACACCTATATCTGAAATGCCTATCGACACCTATATCTGAAATGCCTATCGACACCTATTTTTGAAATGCCTATCGGAAACTACATCTGAAATGCCTATCAGCACCTATATTTGAAATGCCTGTCGGCAACCATATCTGGAATGCCTATCGGCACCTATATTTGAAATGCCTATCGGCTTCTATATCTGAAATGCCTATCGGCACCTATTTTTAAAATGCCAATCGGCAACTATATCTGAAATGCCTATCGGCACCTATATCTGAAATGCCTATCGACACCTATATCTGAAATGCCTATCGACACCTATATCTGAAATGCCTATCGACACCTATATCTGAAATGCCTATCGACACCTATATCTGAAATGCCTATCGACACCTATATCTGAAATGCCTATCGACACCTATATCTGAAATGCCTATCGACACCTATATCTGAAATGCCTATCGACACCTTTATCTGAAATGCTTATCGACACCTATATCTGAAATGCCTATCGACACCTATTTTTGAAATGCCTATCGGAAACTACATCTGAAATGCCTATCAGCACCTATATTTGAAATGCCTATCGGCAACCATATCTGGAATGCCTATCGGCACCTATATTTGAAATGCCTATCGGCTTCTATATCCGAAATGCCTATCGGCACCTATTTTTAAAATGCCAATCGGCAACTATATCTGAAATGCCTATCGGCACCTATATCTGAAATGCCTATCGACACCTATATCTGAAATGCCTATCGACACCTATATCTGAAATGCCTATCGACACCTTTATCTGAAATGCCTATCGACACCTTTATCTGAAATGCCTATCGACACCTATATCTGAAATGCCTATCGACACCTATATCTGAAATGCCTATCGACACCTATATCTGAAATGCCTATCGACACCTATTTTTGAAATGCCTATCGGAAACTACATCTGAAATGCCTATCAGCACCTATATTTGAAATGCCTATCGGCAACCATATCTGGAATGCCTATCGGCACCTATATTTGAAATGCCTATCGGCTTCTATATCTGAAATGCCTATCGGCACCTATTTTTAAAATGCCAATCGGCAACTATATCTGAAATGCCTATCGGCACCTATATCTGAAATGCCTATCGACACCTATATCTGAAATGCCTATCGACACCTATATCTGAAATGCCTATCGACACCTATATCTGAAATGCCTATCGACACCTATATCTGAAATGCCTATCGACACCTATATCTGAAATGCCTATCGACACCTATATCTGAAATGCCTATCGACACCTATATCTGAAATGCCTATCGACACCTATTTTTGAAATGCCTATCGGAAACTACATCTGAAATGCCTATCAGCACCTATATTTGAAATGCCTATCGGCAACCATATCTGGAATGCCTATCGGAACCTATATTTGAAATGCCTATCGGCTTCTATATCTGAAATGCCTATCGGCACCTATTTTTAAAATGCCAATCGGCAACTATATCTGAAATGCCTATCGGCACTTATATCTGAAATGCCTATCGACACCTATATCTGAAATGCCTATCGACACCTATATCTGAAATGCCTATCGACACCTATATCTGAAATGCCTATCGACACCTATATCTGAAATGCCTATCGATACCTATATCTGAAATGCCTATCGACACCTATATCTGAAATGCCTATCGACACCTATATCTGAAATGCCTATCGACACCTATTTTTGAAATGCCTATCGGAAACTACATCTGAAATGCCTATCAGCACCTATATTTGAAATGCCTATCGGCAACCATATCTGGAATGCCTATCGGCACCTATATTTGAAATGCCTATCGGCTTCTATATCTGAAATGCCTATCGACACCTATTTTTGAAATGCCTAACGGAAACTACATCTGAAATGCCTATCAGCACCTATATTTGAAATGCATATCGGCAACCATATCTGGAATGCCTATCGGCACCTATATTTGAAATGCCTATCGACACCTATATCTGAAATGCCTATCGACACCTATATCTGAAATGCCTATCGACACCTATATCTGAAATGCCTATCGACACCTATATCTGAAATGCCTATCGACACCTATATCTGAAATGCCTATCGACACCTATATCTGAAATGCCTATCGACACCTATATCTGAAATGCCTATCGACACCTATATCTGAAATGCCTATCGACACCTATTTTTGAAATGCCTATCGGAAACTACATCTGAAATGCCTATCAGCACCTATATTTGAAATGCATATCGGCAACCATATCTGGAATGCCTATCGGCACCTATATTTGAAATGCCTATCGGCTTCTATTTCTGAAATGCCTATCGGCACCTATTTTTAAAATGCCAATCGGCAACTATATCTGAAATGCCTATCGGCACCTATATCTGAAATGCCTATCGACACCTATATCTGAAATGCCTATCGACACCTATATCTGAAATGCCTATCGACACCTATATCTGAAATGCCTATCGACACCTATATCTGAAATGCCTATCGACACCTATAACTGAAATGCCTATCGACACCTATATCTGAAATGCCTATCGACACCTATATCTGAAATGCCTATCGACACCTATTTTTGAAATGCCTATCGGAAACTACATCTGAAATGCCTATCAGCACCTATATTTGAAATGCCTATGGGCAACCATATCTGGAATGCCTATCGGCACCTATATTTGAAATGCCTATCGGCTTCTATATCTGAAATGCCTATCGGCACCTATTTTTAAAATGCCAATCGGCAACTATATCTGAAATGCCTATCGGAACCTATATCTGAAATGCCTATCGACACCTATATCTGAAATGCCTATCGGCACCTATATCTGAAATGCCTATCGACACCTATATCTGAAATGCCTATCGACACCTATATCTGAAATGCCTATCGACACCTATATCTGAAATGCCTATCGACACCTATATCTGAAATGCCTATCGACACCTATATCTGAAATGCCTATCGACACCTATATCTGAAATGCCAATCGACACCTATTTTTGAAATGCCTATCGGAAACTACATCTGAAATGCCTATCAGCACCTATATTTGAAATGCCTATCGGCAACCATATCTGGAATGCCTATCGGCACCTATATTTGAAATGCCTATCGGCTTCTATATCTGAAATGCCTATCGGCACCTATTTTTAAAATGTCAATCGGCAACTATATCTGAAATGCCTATCGGCACCTATATCTGAAATGCCTATCGACACCTATATCTGAAATGCCTATCGACACCTATATCTGAAATGCCTATCGACACCTATATCTGAAATGCCTATCGACACCTATATCTGAAATGCCTATCGACACCTATATCTAAAATGCCTATCGACACCTATATCTGAAATGCCTATCGACACCTATATCTGAAATGCCTATCGACACCTATTTTTGAAATGCCTATCGGAAACTACATCTGAAATGCCTATCAGCACCTATATTTGAAATGCCTGTCGGCAACCATATCTGGAATGCCTATCGGCACCTATATTTGAAATGCCTATCGGCTTCTATATCTGAAATGCCTATCGGCACCTATTTTTAAAATGCCAATCGGCAACTATATCTGAAATGCCTATCGGCACCTATATCTGAAATGCCTATCGACACCTATATCTGAAATGCCTATCGACACCTATATCTGAAATGCCTATCGACACCTATATCTGAAATGCCTATCGACACCTATATCTGAAATGCCTATCGACACCTATATCTGAAATGCCTATCGACACATATATCTGAAATGCCTATCGACACCTATATCTGAAATGCCTATCGACACCTTTATCTGAAATGCTTATCGACACCTATATCTGAAATGCCTATCGACACCTATTTTTGAAATGCCTATCGGAAACTACATCTGAAATGCCTATCAGCACCTATATTTGAAATGCCTATCGGCAACCATATCTGGAATGCCTATCGGCACCTATATTTGAAATGCCTATCGGCTTCTATATCCGAAATGCCTATCGGCACCTATTTTTAAAATGCCAATCGGCAACTATATCTGAAATGCCTATCGGCACCTATATCTGAAATGCCTATCGACACCTATATCTGAAATGCCTATCGACACCTATATCTGAAATGCCTATCGACACCTTTATCTGAAATGCCTATCGACACCTTTATCTGAAATGCCTATCGACACCTATATCTGAAATGCCTATCGACACCTATATCTGAAATGCCTATCGACACCTATATCTGAAATGCCTATCGACACCTATTTTTGAAATGCCTATCGGAAACTACATCTGAAATGCCTATCAGCACCTATATTTGAAATGCCTATCGGCAACCATATCTGGAATGCCTATCGGCACCTATATTTGAAATGCCTATCGGCTTCTATATCTGAAATGCCTATCGGCACCTATTTTTAAAATGCCAATCGGCAACTATATCTGAAATGCCTATCGGCACCTATATCTGAAATGCCTATCGACACCTATATCTGAAATGCCTATCGACACCTATATCTGAAATGCCTATCGACACCTATATCTGAAATGCCTATCGACACCTATATCTGAAATGCCTATCGACACCTATATCTGAAATGCCTATCGACACCTATATCTGAAATGCCTATCGACACCTATTTTTGAAATGCCTATCGGAAACTACATCTGAAATGCCTATCAGCACCTATATTTGAAATGCCTATCGGCAACCATATCTGGAATGCCTATCGGCACCTATATTTGAAATGCCTATCGGCTTCTATATCTGAAATGCCTATCGGCACCTATTTTTAAAATGCCAATCGGCAACTATATCTGAAATGCCTATCGGCACTTATATCTGAAATGCCTATCGACACCTATATCTGAAATGCCTATCGACACCTATATCTGAAATGCCTATCGACACCTATATCTGAAATGCCTATCGACACCTATATCTGAAATGCCTATCGATACCTATATCTGAAATGCCTATCGACACCTATATCTGAAATGCCTATCGACACCTATATCTGAAATGCCTATCGGCACCTATATCTGAGATGCCTATCGACACCTATATCTGAAATGCCTATCGACACCTATATCTGAAATGCCTATCGATCCCTATTTTTGAAATGCCTATCGGAAACTACATCTGAAATGCCTATCAGCACTTAAATATGAAATGCCTATCGGCAACCATATCTGGAATGCCTATCGGCACCTATATTTGAAATGCCTATCGGCTTCTATATCTGAAATGCCTATCGGCACCTATTTTTAAAATGCCAATCGGCAACTATATCTGAAATGCCTAACGGCACCTATATCTGAAATGCCTATCGACACCTATATCTGAAATGCCTATCGACACCTATATCTGAAATGCCTATCGACACCTATATCTGAAATGCCTATCGACACCTATATATGAAATGCCTATCGACACCTATATCTAAAATGCCTATCGACACCTATATCTGAAATGCCTATCGACACCTATATCTGAAATGCCTATCGACACCTATTTTTGAAATGCCTATCGGAAACTACATCTGAAATGCCTATCAGCACCTATATTTGAAATGCCTATCGGCAACCATATCTGGAATGCCTATCGGCACCTATATTTGAAATGCCTATCGGCTTCTATATCTGAAATGCCTATCGGCACCTATTTTTAAAATGCCAATCGGCAACTATATCTGAAATGCCTATCGGCACCTATACCTGAAATGCCTATCGACACCTATATCTGAAATGCCTATCGACACCTATATCTGAAATGCCTATCGACACCTATATCTGAAATGCCTATCGACACCTATATCTGAAATGCCTATCGACACCTATATCTGAAATACCTATCGACACCTATATCTGAAATGCCTATCGACACCTATATCTGAAATGCCTATCGACACCTTTATCTGAAATGCTTATCGACACCTATATCTGAAATGCCTATCGACACCTATTTTTGAAATGCCTATCGGAAACTACATCTGAAATGCCTATCAGCACCTATATTTGAAATGCCTATCGGCAACCATATCTGGAATGCCTATCGGCACCTATATTTGAAATGCCTATCGGCTTCTATATCTGAAATGCCTATCGGCACCTATTTTTAAAATGCCAATCGGCAACTATATCTGAAATGCCTATCGGCACCTATATCTGAAATGCCTATCGACACCTATATCTGAAATGCCTATCGACACCTATATCTGAAATGCCTATCGACACCTTTATCTGAAATGCCTATCGACACCTATATCTGAAATGCCTATCGACACCTATATCTGAAATGCCTATCGACACCTATATCTGAAATGCCTATCGACACCTATATCTGAAATGCCTATCGACACCTATTTTTGAAATGCCTATCGGAAACTACATCTGAAATGCCTATCAGCACCTATATTTGAAATGCCTATCGGCAACCATATCTGGAATGCCTATCGGCACCTATATTTGAAATGCCTTTCGGCTTCTATATCTGAAATGCCTATCGGCACCTATTTTTAAAATGCCAATCGGCAACTATATCTGAAATGCCTATCGGCACCTATATCTGAAATGCCTATCGACACCTATATCTGAAATGCCTATCGACACCTATATCTGAAATGCCTATCGATCCCTATTTTTGAAATGCCTATCGGAAACTACATCTGAAATGCCTATCAGCACTTAAATTTGAAATGCCTATCGGCAACCATATCTGGAATGCCTATCGGCACCTATATTTGAAATGCCTATCGGCTTCTATATCTGAAATGCCTATCGGCACCTATTTTTAAAATGCTAATCGGCAACTATATCTGAAATGCCTATCGGCACCTTTATCTGAAATGCCTATCGACACCTATATCTGAAATGCCTATCGACACCTATATCTGAAATGCCTATCGACACCTATATCTGAAATGCCTATCGACACCTATATCTGAAATGCCTATCGACACCTATATCTGAAATGCCTATCGACACCTATATCTGAAATGCCTATCGACACCTATATCTGAAATGCCTATCGACACCTATTTTTGAAATGCCTATCGGAAACTACATATGAAATGCCTATCAGCACCTATATTTGAAATGCCTATCGGCAACCATATCTGGAATGCCTATCGGCACCTATATTTGAAATGCCTATCGGCTTCTATATCTGAAATGCCTATCGGCACCTATTTTTAAAATGCCAATCGGCAACTATATCTGAAATGCCTATCGAGCACCTTATCTGAAATGCCTATCGACACCTATATCTGAAATGCCTATCGACACCTATATCTGAAATGTTTATCGACACCTATATCTGAAATGCCTATCGACACCTATATCTGAAATGCCTATCGACACCTATATCTGAAATGCCTATCGACACCTATATCTGAAATGCCTATCGACACCTATATCTGAAATGCCTATCGACACCTATTTTTGAAATGCCTATCGGAAACTACATCTGAAATGCCTATCAGCACCTATATTTGAAATGCCTATCGGCAACCATATCTGGAATGCCTATCGGCACCTATATTTGAAATGCCTATCGGCTTCTATATCTGAAATGCCTATCGGCACCTATTTTTAAAATGCCAATCGGCAACTATATCTGAAATGCCTATCGGCACCTATATCTGAAATGCCTATCGACACCTATATCTAAAATGCCTATCGACACCTATATCTGAAATGCCTATCGACACCAATATCTGAAATGCCTATCGACACCTATATCTGAAATGCCTATCGACACCTATATCTGAAATGCCTATCGACACCTATATCTGAAATGCCTATCGACACCTATATCTGAAATGCCTATCGACACCTATTTTTGAAATGCCTATCGGAAACTACATCTGAAATGCCTATCAGCACCTATATTTGAAATGCCTATCGGCAACCATATCTGGAATGCCTATCGGCACCTATATTTGAAATTCCTATCGGCTTCTATATCTGAAATGCCTATCGGCACCTATTTTTAAAATGCCAATCGGCAACTATATCTGAAATGCCTATCGGCACCTATATCTGAAATGCCTATCGACACCTATATCTGAAATGCCTATCGACACCTATATCTGAAATGCCTATCGACACCTATATCTGAAATGCCTATCGACACCTATTTTTGAAATGCCTATCGGAAACTACATCTGAAATGCCTATCGACACCTATATCTGAAATGCCTATCGACACCTATATCTGAAATGCTTATCGACACCTATTTTTGAAATGCCTATCGGAAACTACATCTGAAATGCCTATCAGCACCTATAGTTGAAATGCCTATTGGCAACCATATCTGGAATGCCTATCGGCACCTATATTTGAAATGCCTATCGGCTTCTATATCTGAAATACCTATCGGCACCTATTTTTAAAATGCCAATCGGCAACTATATCTGAAATGCCTATCGGCACTTATATCTGAAATGCCTATCGACACCTATATCTGAAATGCCTATCGACACCTATATCTGAAATGCCTATCGACACCTATATCTGAAATGCCTATCGACACCTATATCTGAAATGCCTATCGACACCTATATCTGAAATGCCTATCGACACCTATATCTGAAATGCTTATCGACACCTATTTTTGAAATGCCTATCGGAAACTACATCTGAAATGCCTAACTGCACCTATAGTTGAAATGCCTATTGGCAACCATATCTGGAATGCCTATCGGCACCTATATTTGAAATGCCTATCGGCTTCTATATCTGAAATACTAATCGGCACCTATTTTTAAAATGCCAATCGGCAACTATATCTGAAATGCCTATCGGCACTTATATCTGAAATGCCTATCGACACCTATATCTGAAATGCCTATCGACACCTATATCTGAAATGCCTATCGACACCTATATCTGAAATGCCTATCGACACCTATATCTGAAATGCCTATCGACACCTATATCTGAAATGCCTATCGACACCTATATCTGAAATGCCTATCGACACCTATTTTTGAAATGCCTATCGGAAACTACATCTGAAATGCCTATCAGCACCTATATTTGAAATGCCTATCGGCAACCATATCTGGAATGCCTATCGGCACCTATATTTGAAATGCCTATCGGCTTCTATATCTGAAATGCCTATCGGCACCTATTTTTAAAATGCCATTTGGCAACTATATCTGAAATGCCTATCGGCACCTATATCTGAAATGCCTATCGACACCTATATCTGAAATGCCTATCGACACCTATATCTGAAATGCCTATCGACACCTATATCTGAAATGCCTATCGACACCTATATCTGAAATGCCTATCGACACCTATATCTGAAATGCCTATCGACACCTATATCTGAAATGCCTATCGACACCTATATCTGAAATGCCTATCGACACCTATATCTGAAATGCCTATCGACACCTATATCTGAAATGCCTATCGACACCTATTTTTGAAATGCCTATCGGAAACTACATCTGAAATGCCTATCAGCACCTATATTTGAAATGCCTATTGGCAACCATATCTGGAATGCCTATCGGCACCTATATTTGAAATGCCTATCGGCTTCTATATCTGAAATGCCTATCGGCACCTATTTTTAAAATGCCAATCGGCAACTATATCTGAAATGCCTATCGGCACTTATATCTGAAATGCCTATCGACACCTATATCTGAAATGCCTATGGACACCTATATCTGAAATGCCTATCGACACCTATATCTGAAATGCCTATCGACACCTATATCTGAAATGCCTATCGACACCTATATCTGAAATGCCTATCGACACCTATTTTTGAAATGCCTATCGGAAACTACATCTGAAATTCTTATCAGCACCTATATTTGAAATGCCTATCGGCAACCATATCTGGAATGCCTATCGGCACCTATATTTGAAATGCCTATCGGCTTCTATATCTGAAATGCCTATCGGCACCTATTTTTAAAATGCCAATCGGCAACTATATCTGAAATGCCTATCGGCACCTATATCTGAAATGCCTATCGACACCTATATCTGAAATGCCTATCGACACCTATATCTGAAATGCATATCGACACCTATATCTGAAATGCCTATCGACACCTATATCTGAAATGCCTATCGACACCTATATCTGAAATGCCTATCGACACCTATATCTGAAATGCCTATCGACACCTATATCTGAAATGCCTATCGACACCTATATCTGAAATGCTTATCGACACCTATTTTTGAAATGCCTATCGGAAACTACATCTGAAATGCCTAACAGCACCTATAGTTGAAATGCCTATTGGCAACCATATCTGGAATGCCTATCGGCACCTATATTTGAAATGCCTATCGGCTTCTATATCTGAAATACCTATCGGCACCTATTTTTAAAATGCCAATCGGCAACTATATCTGAAATGCCTATCGGCACCTATATCTGAAATGCCTCTCGACACCTATATCTGAAATGCCTATCGACACCTATATCTGAAATGCCTATCGACACCTATATCTGAAATGCCTATCGACACCTATATCTGAAATGCCTATCGACACCTATATCTGAAATGCCTATCGACACCTATATCTGAAATGCCAATCGACACCTATTTTTGAAATGCCTATCGGAAACTACATCTGAAAAGCCTATCAGCACCTAAATTTGAAATGCCTATCGGCAACCATATCTGGAATGCCTATCGGCACCTATATTTGAAATGCCTATCGGCTTCTATATCTGAAATGCCTATCGGCACCTATTTTTAAAATGCCAATCGGCAACTATATCTGAAATGCCTATCGGCACCTATATCTGAAATGCCTATCGACACCTATTTTTGAAATGCCTATCGGAAACTACATCTGAAATGCCTATCAGCACCTATATTTGAAATGCCTATCGGCAACCATATCTGGAATGCCTATCGGCACCTATTTTTAAAATGCCATTTGGCAACTATATCTGAAATGCCTATCGGCACCTATATCTGAAATGCCTATCGACACCTATATCTGAAATGCCTATCGACACCTATATCTGAAATGCCTATCGGCACCTATATCTGAAATGCCTATCGACACCTATATCTGAAATGCCTATCGACACCTATATCTGAAATGTTTATCGACACCTATATCTGAAATGCCTATCGACACCTATATCTGAAATGCCTATCGACACCTATATCTGAAATGCCTATCGACACCTATATCTGAAATGCCTATCGACACCTATATCTGAAATGCCTATCGACACCGATATCTGAAATGCCTATCGACACCTATTTTTGAAATGCCTATCGGAAACTACATCTGAAATGCCTATCAGCACCTATATTTGAAATGCCTATCGGCAACCATATCTGGAATGCCTATCGGCACCTATATTTGAAATGCCTATCGGCTTCTATAACTGAAATGCCTATCGGCACCTATTTTTAAAATGCCATTTGGCAACTATATCTGAAATGCCTATCGGCACCTATATCTGAAATGCCTATCGACACCTATATCTGAAATGCCTATCGACACCTATATCTGAAATGCCTATCGACACCTATATCTGAAATGCCTATCGACACCTATATCTGAAATGCCTATCGACACCTATATCTGAAATGCCTATCGACACCTATATCTGAAATGCCTATCGACACCTATATCTGAAATGCCTATCGACACCTATTTTTGAAATGCCTATCGGAAACTACATCTGAAATGCCTATCAGCACCTATATTTGAAATGCCTATCGGCAACCATATCTGGAATGCCTATCGGCACCTATATTTGAAATGCCTATCGGCTTCTATATCTGAAATGCCTATCGGCACCTATTTTTAAAATGCCAATCGGCAACTATATCTGAAATGCCTATCGGCACCTATATCTGAAATGCCTATCGACACCTATATCTGAAATGCCTATCGACACCTATATCTGAAATGCCTATCGACACCTATATCTGAAATGCCTATCGACACCTATTTTTGAAATGCCTAACGGAAACTACATCTGAAATGCCTATCAGCACCTATATTTGAAATGCCTATCGGCAACCATATCTGGAATGCCTATCGGCACCTATATTTGAAATGCCTATCGGCTTCTATATCTGAAATGCCTATCGGCACCTATTTTTAAAATGCCAATCGGCAACTATATCTGAAATGCCTATCGGCACCTATATCTGAAATGCCTATCGACACCTATATCTGAAATGCCTATCGACACCTATATCTGAAATGCCTATCGACACCTATATCTGAAATGCCTATCGACACCTATATCTGAAATGCCTATCGACACCTATATCTGAAATGCCTATCGACACCTATATCTGAAATGCCTATCGACACCTATTTTTGAAATGCCTATCGGAAACTACATCTGAAATGCCTATCAGCACTTATATTTGAAATGCCTATCGGCAACCATATCTGGAATGCCTATCGGCACCTATATTTGAAATGCCTATCGGCTTCTATATCTGAAATGCCTATCGGCACCCATTTTTAAAATGCCAATCGGCAACTATATCTGAAATGCCTATCGGCACCTATATCTGAAATGCCTATCGGTGTCTATTTTTGAAATACTTATCGGAAACTACATCTGAAATGCCTATCAGAACCTAAATTTGAAATGCCTATCGGCTTCTATATCTGAAATGCCTATCGGCACCTATTTTAAAAATGCTATTCGGCAACTATATCTGAAATGCCTATCGGCACCTATATCTGAAATGCCTATCGGCACCTATTTTTGAAATGCCTATCGAAAACTACATCTGAAATGCCTATCAGCACCTATATTTGAAATGCCTATCGGCAACCACATCAGAAATGCCTATCGGCACCTATATCTGAAATGCCTTTTGGCATTTATATCTGAAATGCCTATCCACATCTATATTTGAAATGCCTATCGGCACCTATATTTTAAATGCCTATCGGCAACCATATCTGATATGCCTATCGGCACCTATATCTGAAATGCCTATCGGCAATTATATCTGAAATGCCTATCGGCACTTATATCTGAAATGCCTATCGACACCTATATCTGAAATGCCTATCGACACCTATATCTGAAATGCCTATCGACACCTATATCTGAAATGCCTATCGACACCTATATCTGAAATGCCTATCGACACCTATATCTGAAATGCCTATATACACCTATATCTGAAATGCCTATCGACACCTATATCTGAAATGCCTATCGACACCTATATCTGAAATGCCTATCGACACCTATATCTGAAATGCCTATCGACACCTATTTTTGAAATGCCTATCGGAAACTACATCTGAAATGCCTATCAGCACCTATATTTGTAATGCCTATCGGCAACCATATCTGGAATGCCTATCGGCACCTATATATGAAATGCCTATCGGCTTCTATATCTGAAATGCCTATCGGCACCTATTTTTAAAATGCCAATCGGCAACTATATCTGAAATGCCTATCGGCACCTATATCTGAAATGCCTATCGACACCTATATCTGAAATGCCTATCGACACCTATATCTGAAATGCCTATCGACACCTATATCTGAAATGCCTATCGACACCTATATCTGAAATGCCTATCGACACCTATATCTGAAATGCCTATCGACACCTATATCTGAAATGCCTATCGACACCTATATCTGAAATGCCTATCGACACCTATATCTGAAATGCCTATCGACACCTATATCTGAAATGCCTATCGACACCTATATCTGAAATGCCTATCGACACCTATATCTGAAATGCCTATCGACACCTATTTTTGAAATGCCTATCGGAAACTACATCTGAAATGCCTATCAGCACCTATATTTGAAATGCCTATCGGCAACCATATCTGGAATGCCTATCGGAACCTATATTTGAAATGCCTATCGGCTTCTATATCTGAAATGCCTATCGGCACCTATTTTTAAAATGCCAATCGGCAACTATATCTGAAATGCCTATCGGCACTTATATCTGAAATGCCTATCGACACCTATATCTGAAATGCCTATCGACACCTATATCTGAAATGCCTATCGACACCTATATCTGAAATGCCTATCGACACCTATATCTGAAATGCCTATCGATACCTATATCTGAAATGCCTATCGACACCTATATCTGAAATGCCTATCGACACCTATATCTGAAATGCCTATCGACACCTATTTTTGAAATGCCTATCGGAAACTACATCTGAAATGCCTATCAGCACCTATATTTGAAATGCCTATCGGCAACCATATCTGGAATGCCTATCGGCACCTATATTTGAAATGCCTATCGGCTTCTATATCTGAAATGCCTATCGGCACCTATTTTTAAAATGCCAATCGGCAACTATATCTGAAATGCCTATCGGCACCTATATCTGAAATGCCTATCGACACCTATATCTGAAATGCCTATCGACACCTATATCTGAAATGCCTATCGACACCTATATCTGAAATGCCTATCGACACCTATTTTTGAAATGCCTAACGGAAACTACATCTGAAATGCCTATCAGCACCTATATTTGAAATGCATATCGGCAACCATATCTGGAATGCCTATCGGCACCTATATTTGAAATGCCTAT
The DNA here is from genome assembly GCA_034508555.1 of Venustoraphidia nigricollis. Lineage (NCBI taxonomy): Eukaryota > Metazoa > Arthropoda > Insecta > Raphidioptera > Raphidiidae > Venustoraphidia > Venustoraphidia nigricollis. The sequence continues at coordinate 72,528 of JAVRKA010000439.1, read as the reverse complement.
CGACACCTATATCTGAAATGCCTATCGACACCTATATCTGAAATGCCTATCGACACCTATATCTGAAATGCCTATCGACACCTATATCTGAAATGCCTATCGACACCTATATCTGAAATGCCTATCGACACCTATATCTGAAATGCCTATCGACACCTATATCTGAAATGCCTATCGACACCTATATCTGAAATGCCTATCGACACCTATTTTTGAAATGCCTATCGGAAACTACATCTGAAATGCCTATCAGCACCTATATTTGAAATGCATATCGGCAACCATATCTGGAATGCCTATCGGCACCTATATTTGAAATGCCTATCGGCTTCTATTTCTGAAATGCCTATCGGCACCTATTTTTAAAATGCCAATCGGCAACTATATCTGAAATGCCTATCGGCACCTATATCTGAAATGCCTATCGACACCTATATCTGAAATGCCTATCGACACCTATATCTGAAATGCCTATCGACACCTATATCTGAAATGCCTATCGACACCTATATCTGAAATGCCTATCGACACCTATAACTGAAATGCCTATCGACACCTATATCTGAAATGCCTATCGACACCTATATCTGAAATGCCTATCGACACCTATTTTTGAAATGCCTATCGGAAACTACATCTGAAATGCCTATCAGCACCTATATTTGAAATGCCTATGGGCAACCATATCTGGAATGCCTATCGGCACCTATATTTGAAATGCCTATCGGCTTCTATATCTGAAATGCCTATCGGCACCTATTTTTAAAATGCCAATCGGCAACTATATCTGAAATGCCTATCGGCACCTATATCTGAAATGCCTATCGACACCTATATCTGAAATGCCTATCGGCACCTATATCTGAAATGCCTATCGACACCTATATCTGAAATGCCTATCGACACCTATATCTGAAATGCCTATCGACACCTATATCTGAAATGCCTATCGACACCTATATCTGAAATGCCTATCGACACCTATATCTGAAATGCCTATCGACACCTATATCTGAAATGCCAATCGACACCTATTTTTGAAATGCCTATCGGAAACTACATCTGAAATGCCTATCAGCACCTATATTTGAAATGCCTATCGGCAACCATATCTGGAATGCCTATCGGCACCTATATTTGAAATGCCTATCGGCTTCTATATCTGAAATGCCTATCGGCACCTATTTTTAAAATGTCAATCGGCAACTATATCTGAAATGCCTATCGGCACCTATATCTGAAATGCCTATCGACACCTATATCTGAAATGCCTATCGACACCTATATCTGAAATGCCTATCGACACCTATATCTGAAATGCCTATCGACACCTATATCTGAAATGCCTATCGACACCTATATCTAAAATGCCTATCGACACCTATATCTGAAATGCCTATCGACACCTATATCTGAAATGCCTATCGACACCTATTTTTGAAATGCCTATCGGAAACTACATCTGAAATGCCTATCAGCACCTATATTTGAAATGCCTGTCGGCAACCATATCTGGAATGCCTATCGGCACCTATATTTGAAATGCCTATCGGCTTCTATATCTGAAATGCCTATCGGCACCTATTTTTAAAATGCCAATCGGCAACAATATCTGAAATGCCTATCGGCACCTATATCTGAAATGCCTATCGACACCTATATCTGAAATGCCTATCGACACCTATATCTGAAATGCCTATCGACACCTATATCTGAAATGCCTATCGACACCTATATCTGAAATGCCTATCGACACCTATATCTGAAATGCCTATCGACACATATATCTGAAATGCCTATCGACACCTATATCTGAAATGCCTATCGACACCTTTATCTGAAATGCTTATCGACACCTATATCTGAAATGCCTATCGACACCTATTTTTGAAATGCCTATCGGAAACTACATCTGAAATGCCTATCAGCACCTATATTTGAAATGCCTATCGGCAACCATATCTGGAATGCCTATCGGCACCTATATTTGAAATGCCTATCGGCTTCTATATCCGAAATGCCTATCGGCACCTATTTTTAAAATGCCAATCGGCAACTATATCTGAAATGCCTATCGGCACCTATATCTGAAATGCCTATCGACACCTATATCTGAAATGCCTATCGACACCTATATCTGAAATGCCTATCGACACCTTTATCTGAAATGCCTATCGACACCTTTATCTGAAATGCCTATCGACACCTATATCTGAAATGCCTATCGACACCTATATCTGAAATGCCTATCGACACCTATATCTGAAATGCCTATCGACACCTATTTTTGAAATGCCTATCGGAAACTACATCTGAAATGCCTATCAGCACCTATATTTGAAATGCCTATCGGCAACCATATCTGGAATGCCTATCGGCACCTATATTTGAAATGCCTATCGGCTTCTATATCTGAAATGCCTATCGGCACCTATTTTTAAAATGCCAATCGGCAACTATATCTGAAATGCCTATCGGCACCTATATCTGAAATGCCTATCGACACCTATATCTGAAATGCCTATCGACACCTATATCTGAAATGCCTATCGACACCTATATCTGAAATGCCTATCGACACCTATATCTGAAATGCCTATCGACACCTATATCTGAAATGCCTATCGACACCTATATCTGAAATGCCTATCGACACCTATATCTGAAATGCCTATCGACACCTATTTTTGAAATGCCTATCGGAAACTACATCTGAAATGCCTATCAGCACCTATATTTGAAATGCCTATCGGCAACCATATCTGGAATGCCTATCGGCACCTATATTTGAAATGCCTATCGGCTTCTATATCTGAAATGCCTATCGGCACCTATTTTTAAAATGCCAATCGGCAACTATATCTGAAATGCCTATCGGCACTTATATCTGAAATGCCTATCGACACCTATATCTGAAATGCCTATCGACACCTATATCTGAAATGCCTATCGACACCTATATCTGAAATGCCTATCGACACCTATATCTGAAATGCCTATCGATACCTATATCTGAAATGCCTATCGACACCTATATCTGAAATGCCTATCGACACCTATATCTGAAATGCCTATCGACACCTATTTTTGAAATGCCTATCGGAAACTACATCTGAAATGCCTATCAGCACCTATATTTGAAATGCCTATCGGCAACCATATCTGGAATGCCTATCGGCACCTATATTTGAAATGCCTTTCGGCTTCTATATCTGAAATGCCTATCGGCACCTATTTTTAAAGTGCCAATCGGCAACTATATCTGAAATGCCTATCGGCACCTATATCTGAAATGCCTATCGACACCTATATCTGAAATGCCTATCGACACCTATATCTGAAATGCCTATCGATCCCTATTTTTGAAATGCCTATCGGAAACTACATCTGAAATGCCTATCAGCACTTAAATATGAAATGCCTATCGGCAACCATATCTGGAATGCCTATCGGCACCTATATTTGAAATGCCTATCGGCTTCTATATCTGAAATGCCTATCGGCACCTATTTTTAAAATGCCAATCGGCAACTATATCTGAAATGCCTATCGGCACCTATATCTGAAATGCCTATCGACACCTATATCTGAAATGCCTATCGACACCTATATCTGAAATGCCTATCGACACCTATATCTGAAATGCCTATCGACACCTATATATGAAATGCCTATCGACACCTATATCTAAAATGCCTATCGACACCTATATCTGAAATGCCTATCGACACCTATATCTGAAATGCCTATCGACACCTATTTTTGAAATGCCTATCGGAAACTACATCTGAAATGCCTATCAGCACCTATATTTGAAATGCCTATCGGCAACCATATCTGGAATGCCTATCGGCACCTATATTTGAAATGCCTATCGGCTTCTATATCTGAAATGCCTATCGGCACCTATTTTTAAAATGCCAATCGGCAACTATATCTGAAATGCCTATCGGCACCTATACCTGAAATGCCTATCGACACCTATATCTGAAATGCCTATCGACACCTATATCTGAAATGCCTATCGACACCTATATCTGAAATGCCTATCGACACCTATATCTGAAATGCCTATCGACACCTATATCTGAAATACCTATCGACACCTATATCTGAAATGCCTATCGACACCTATATCTGAAATGCCTATCGACACCTTTATCTGAAATGCTTATCGACACCTATATCTGAAATGCCTATCGACACCTATTTTTGAAATGCCTATCGGAAACTACATCTGAAATGCCTATCAGCACCTATATTTGAAATGCCTATCGGCAACCATATCTGGAATGCCTATCGGCACCTATATTTGAAATGCCTATCGGCTTCTATATCTGAAATGCCTATCGGCACCTATTTTTAAAATGCCAATCGGCAACTATATCTGAAATGCCTATCGGCACCTATATCTGAAATGCCTATCGACACCTATATCTGAAATGCCTATCGACACCTATATCTGAAATGCCTATCGACACCTTTATCTGAAATGCCTATCGACACCTATATCTGAAATGCCTATCGACACCTATATCTGAAATGCCTATCGACACCTATATCTGAAATGCCTATCGACACCTATATCTGAAATGCCTATCGACACCTATTTTTGAAATGCCTATCGGAAACTACATCTGAAATGCCTATCAGCACCTATATTTGAAATGCCTATCGGCAACCATATCTGGAATGCCTATCGGCACCTATATTTGAAATGCCTATCGGCTTCTATATCTGAAATGCCTATCGGCACCTATTTTTAAAATGCCAATCGGCAACTATATCTGAAATGCCTATCGGCACCTATATCTGAAATGCCTATCGACACCTATATCTGAAATGCCTATCGAACCCTATATCTGAAATGCCTATCGACACCTATATCTGAAATGCCTATCGACACCTATATCTGAAATGCCTATCGACACCCATATCTGAAATGCCTATCGACACCTATATCTGAAATGCCTATCGACACCTATATCTGAAATGCCTATCGACACCTATTTTTGAAATGCCTATCGGAAACTACATCTGAAATGCCTATCAGCACCTATATTTGAAATGCCTATCGGCAACCATATCTGGAATGCCTATCGGCACCTATATTTGAAATGCCTATCGGCTTCTATATCTGAAATGCCTATCGGCACCTATTTTTAAAATGCCAATCGGCAACTATATCTGAAATGCCTATCGGCACTTATATCTGAAATGCCTATCGACACCTATATCTGAAATGCCTATCGACACCTATATCTGAAATGCCTATCGACACCTATATCTGAAATGCCTATCGACACCTATATCTGAAATGCCTATCGATACCTTTATCTGAAATGCCTATCGACACCTATATCTGAAATGCCTATCGACACCTATATCTGAAATGCCTATCGACACCTATTTTTGAAATGCCTATCGGAAACTACATCTGAAATGCCTATCAGCACCTATATTTGAAATGCCTATCGGCAACCATATCTGGAATGCCTATCGGCACCTATATTTGAAATGCCTTTCGGCTTCTATATCTGAAATGCCTATCGGCACCTATTTTTAAAATGCCAATCGGCAACTATATCTGAAATGCCTATCGGCACCTATATCTGAAATGCCTATCGACACCTATATCTGAAATGCCTATCGACACCTATATCTGAAATGCCTATCGATCCCTATTTTTGAAATGCCTATCGGAAACTACATCTGAAATGCCTATCAGCACTTAAATTTGAAATGCCTATCGGCAACCATATCTGGAATGCCTATCGGCACCTATATTTGAAATGCCTATCGGCTTCTATATCTGAAATGCCTATCGGCACCTATTTTTAAAATGCTAATCGGCAACTATATCTGAAATGCCTATCGGCACCTTTATCTGAAATGCCTATCGACACCTATATCTGAAATGCCTATCGACACCTATATCTGAAATGCCTATCGACACCTATATCTGAAATGCCTATCGACACCTATATCTGAAATGCCTATCGACACCTATATCTGAAATGCCTATCGACACCTATATCTGAAATGCCTATCGACACCTATATCTGAAATGCCTATCGACACCTATTTTTGAAATGCCTATCGGAAACTACATATGAAATGCCTATCAGCACCTATATTTGAAATGCCTATCGGCAACCATATCTGGAATGCCTATCGGCACCTATATTTGAAATGCCTATCGGCTTCTATATCTGAAATGCCTATCGGCACCTATTTTTAAAATGCCAATCGGCAACTATATCTGAAATGCCTATCGGCACCTATATCTGAAATGCCTATCGACACCTATATCTGAAATGCCTATCGACACCTATATCTGAAATGTTTATCGACACCTATATCTGAAATGCCTATCGACACCTATATCTGAAATGCCTATCGACACCTATATCTGAAATGCCTATCGACACCTATATCTGAAATGCCTATCGACACCTATATCTGAAATGCCTATCGACACCTATTTTTGAAATGCCTATCGGAAACTACATCTGAAATGCCTATCAGCACCTATATTTGAAATGCCTATCGGCAACCATATCTGGAATGCCTATCGGCACCTATATTTGAAATGCCTATCGGCTTCTATATCTGAAATGCCTATCGGCACCTATTTTTAAAATGCCAATCGGCAACTATATCTGAAATGCCTATCGGCACCTATATCTGAAATGCCTATCGACACCTATATCTGAAATGCCTATCGACACCTATATCTGAAATGCCTATCGACACCAATATCTGAAATGCCTATCGACACCTATATCTGAAATGCCTATCGACACCTATATCTGAAATGCCTATCGACACCTATATCTGAAATGCCTATCGACACCTATATCTGAAATGCCTATCGACACCTATTTTTGAAATGCCTATCGGAAACTACATCTGAAATGCCTATCAGCACCTATATTTGAAATGCCTATCGGCAACCATATCTGGAATGCCTATCGGCACCTATATTTGAAATGCCTATCGGCTTCTATATCTGAAATGCCTATCGGCACCTATTTTTAAAATGCCAATCGGCAACTATATCTGAAATGCCTATCGGCACCTATATCTGAAATGCCTATCGACACCTATATCTGAAATGCCTATCGACACCTATATCTGAAATGCCTATCGACACCTATATCTGAAATGCCTATCGACACCTATTTTTGAAATGCCTATCGGAAACTACATCTGAAATGCCTATCGACACCTATATCTGAAATGCCTATCGACACCTATATCTGAAATGCTTATCGACACCTATTTTTGAAATGCCTATCGGAAACTACATCTGAAATGCCTATCAGCACCTATAGTTGAAATGCCTATTGGCAACCATATCTGGAATGCCTATCGGCACCTATATTTGAAATGCCTATCGGCTTCTATATCTGAAATACCTATCGGCACCTATTTTTAAAATGCCAATCGGCAACTATATCTGAAATGCCTATCGGCACTTATATCTGAAATGCCTATCGACACCTATATCTGAAATGCCTATCGACACCTATATCTGAAATGCCTATCGACACCTATATCTGAAATGCCTATCGACACCTATATCTGAAATGCCTATCGACACCTATATCTGAAATGCCTATCGACACCTATATCTGAAATGCTTATCGACACCTATTTTTGAAATGCCTATCGGAAACTACATCTGAAATGCCTAACAGCACCTATAGTTGAAATGCCTATTGGCAACCATATCTGGAATGCCTATCGGCACCTATATTTGAAATGCCTATCGGCTTCTATATCTGAAATACCTATCGGCACCTATTTTTAAAATGCCAATCGGCAACTATATCTGAAATGCCTATCGGCACTTATATCTGAAATGCCTATCGACACCTATATCTGAAATGCCTATCGACACCTATATCTGAAATGCCTATCGACACCTATATCTGAAATGCCTATCGACACCTATATCTGAAATGCCTATCGACACCTATATCTGAAATGCCTATCGACACCTATATCTGAAATGCCTATCGACACCTATTTTTGAAATGCCTATCGGAAACTACATCTGAAATGCCTATCAGCACCTATATTTGAAATGCCTATCGGCAACCATATCTGGAATGCCTATCGGCACCTATATTTGAAATGCCTATCGGCTTCTATATCTGAAATGCCTATCGGCACCTATTTTTAAAATGCCATTTGGCAACTATATCTGAAATGCCTATCGGCACCTATATCTGAAATGCCTATCGACACCTATATCTGAAATGCCTATCGACACCTATATCTGAAATGCCTATCGACACCTATATCATAAATGCCTATCGACACCTATATCTGAAATGCCTATCGACACCTATATCTGAAATGCCTATCGACACCTATATCTGAAATGCCTATCGACACCTATATCTGAAATGCCTATCGACACCTATATCTGAAATGCCTATCGACACCTATATCTGAAATGCCTATCGACACCTATTTTTGAAATGCCTATCGGAAACTACATCTGAAATGCCTATCAGCACCTATATTTGAAATGCCTATTGGCAACCATATCTGGAATGCCTATCGGCACCTATATTTGAAATGCCTATCGGCTTCTATATCTGAAATGCCTATCGGCACCTATTTTTAAAATGCCAATCGGCAACTATATCTGAAATGCCTATCGGCACTTATATCTGAAATGCCTATCGACACCTATATCTGAAATGCCTATCGACACCTATATCTGAAATGCCTATCGACACCTATATCTGAAATGCCTATCGACACCTATATCTGAAATGCCTATCGACACCTATATCTGAAATGCCTATCGACACCTATATCTGAAATGCCTATCGACACCTATTTTTGAAATGCCTATCGGAAACTACATCTGAAATTCTTATCAGCACCTATATTTGAAATGCCTATCGGCAACCATATCTGGAATGCCTATCGGCACCTATATTTGAAATGCCTATCGGCTTCTATATCTGAAATGCCTATCGGCACCTATTTTTAAAATGCCAATCGGCAACTATATCTGAAATGCCTATCGGCACCTATATCTGAAATGCCTATCGACACCTATATCTGAAATGCCTATCGACACCTATATCTGAAATGCCTATCGACACCTATATCTGAAATGCCTATCGACACCTATATCTGAAATGCCTATCGACACCTATATCTGAAATGCCTATCGACACCTATATCTGAAATGCCTATCGACACCTATATCTGAAATGCTTATCGACACCTATTTTTGAAATGCCTATCGGAAACTACATCTGAAATGCCTATCAGCACCTATAGTTGAAATGCCTATTGGCAACCATATCTGGAATGCCTATCGGCACCTATATTTGAAATGCCTATCGGCTTCTATATCTGAAATACCTATCGGCACCTATTTTTAAAATGCCAATCGGCAACTATATCTGAAATGCCTATCGGCACTTATATCTGAAATGCCTATCGACACCTATATCTGAAATGCCTATCGACACCTATATCTCAAATGCCTATCGACACCTATATCTGAAATGCCTATCGACACCTATATCTGAAATGCCTATCGATACCTATATCTGAAATGCCACTCGACACCTATATCTGAAATGCTTATCGACACCTATTTTTGAAATGCCTATCGGAAACTACATCTGAAATGCCTATCAGCACCTATAGTTGAAATGCCTATTGGCAACCATATCTGGAATGCCTATCGGCACCTTTATTTGAAATGCCTATCGGCTTCTATATCTGAAATACCTATCGGCACCTAATTTTAAAATGCCAATCGGCAACTATATCTGAAATGCCTATCGGCACTTATATCTGAAATGCCTATCGACACCTATATCTGAAATGCCTATCGACACCTATATCTGAAATGCCTATCGACACCTATATCTGAAATGCCTATCGACACCTATATCTGAAATGCCTATCGACACCTATATCTGAAATGCCTATCGACACCTATATCTGAAATGCCTATCGACACCTATTTTTGAAATGCCTATCGGAAACTACATCTGAAATGCCTATCAGCACCTATATTTGAAATGCCTATCGGCAACCATATCTGGAATGCCTATCGGCACCTATATTTGAAATGCCTATCGGCTTCTATATCTGAAATGCCTATCGGCACCTATTTTTAAAATGCCAATCGGCAACTATATCTGAAATGCCTATCGGCACCTATATCTGAAATGCCTATCGACACCTATATCTGAAATGCCTATCGACACCTATATCTGAAATGCCTATCGACACCTATATCTGAAATGCCTATCGTCACCTATATCTGAAATGCCTATCGACACCTATATCTGAAATGCCTATCGACACCTATATCTGAAATGCCTATCGACACCTATATCTGAAATGCCTATCGACACCTATATCTGAAATGCCTATCGACACCTATTTTTAAAATGCCTATCGGAAACTACATCTGAAATGCCTATCAGCACCTATATTTGAAATGCTTATCGGCAACCATATCTGGAATGCCTATCGGCACCTATATTTGAAATGCCTATCGGCTTCTATATCTGAAATGCCTATCGGCACCTATTTTTAAAATGCCAATCGGCAACTATATCTGAAATGCCTATCAGCACCTATATCTGAAATGCCTATCGACACCTATATCTGAAATGCCTATCGACACCTATATCTGAAATGCCTATCGACACCTATATCTGAAATGCCTCTCGACACCTATATCTGAAATGCCTATCGACACCTATATCTGAAATGCCTATCGACACCTATATCTGAAATGCCTATCGACACCTATATCTGAAATGCCTATCGACACCTATTTTTGAAATGCCTATCGGAAACTACATCTGAAATGCCTATCAGCACCTATATTTGAAATGCCTATCGGCAACCATATCTGGAATGCCTATCGGCACCTATATTTGAAATGCCTATCGGCTTCTATATCTGAAATGCCTATCGGCACCTATTTTTAAAATGCCAATCGGCAAATATATCTGAAATGCCTATCGGCACCTATATCTGAAATGCCTATCGACACATATATCTGAAATGCCTATCGACACCTATATCTGAAATGCCTATCGACACCTATATCTGAAATGCCTTTCGACACCTATATCTGAAATGCCTATCGACACCTATATCTGAAATGCCTATCGACACCTATATCTGAAATGCCTATCGACACCTATATCTGAAATGCCTATCGACACCTATATCTGAAATGCTTATCGACACCTATTTTTGAAATGCCTATCGGAAACTACATCTGAAATGCCTATCAGCACCTATATTTGAAATGCCTATCGGCAACCATATCTGGAATGCCTATCGGCAACTATATTTGAAATGTCTATCGGCTTCTATATCTGAAATGCCTATCGGCACCTATTTTTAAAATGCCAATCGGCAACTATATCTGAAATGCCTATCGGCACCTATATCTGAAATGCCTATCGACACCTATATCTGAAATGCCTATCGACACCTATATCTGAAATGCCTATCGACACCTATATCTGAAATGCCTATCGACACCTATATCTGAAATGCCTATCGACACCTATATCTGAAATGCCTATTGACACCTATATCTGAAATGCCTATCGACACCTATATCTGAAATGCCTATCGACACCTATTTTTGAAATGCCTATCGGAAACTACATCTGAAATGCCTATCAGCACCTATATTTGAAATGCCTATCGGCAACCATATCTGGAATGCCCATCGACACCTATATTTGAAATGCCTATCGGCTTCTATATCTGAAATGCCTATCGGCACCTATTTTTAAAATGCCAATCGGCAACTATATCTGAAATGCCTATCGGCACCTATATCTGAAATGCCTATCGACACCTATACCTGAAATGCCTATAGACACCTATATCTGAAATGCCTATCGACACCTATATCTGAAATGCCTATCGACACCTATATCTGAAATGCCTATCGACACCTATTTTAGAAATGCCTATCGGAAACTACATCTGAAATGCCTATCAGCACCTATATTTGAAATGCCTATCGGCAACCATATCTGGAATGCCTATCGGCACCTATATTTGAAATGCCTATCGGCTTCTATATCTGAAATGCCTATCGGCACCTATTTTTAAAATGCCAATCGGCAACTATATCTGAAATGCCTATCGGCACCTATATCTGAAATGCCTATCGACACCTATATCTGAAATGCCTATCGACACCTATATCTGAAATGCCTATCGACACCTATATCTGAAATGCCTATCGACACCTATATCTGAAATGCCTATCGACACCTATATCTGAAATGCCTATCGACACCTATATCTGAAATGCCTATCGACACCTATATCTGAAATGCCTATCGACACCTATTTTTGAAATGCCTATCGGAAACTACATCTGAAATGCTTATCAGCACCTATATTTGAAATGCCTATCGGCAACCATATCTGGAATGCCTATCGGCACCTATGTTTGAAATGCCTATCGGCTTCTATATCTGAAATGCCTATCGGCACCTATTTTTAAAATGCCAATCGGCAACTATATCTGAAATGCCTATCAGCACCTATATCTGAAATGCCTATCGACACCTATATCTGAAATGCCTATCGACACCTATATCTGAAATGCCTATCGACACCTATATCTGAAATGCCTATCGACACCTATATCTGAAATGCCTATCTACACCTATATCTGAAATGCCTATCGACACCTATATCTGAAATGCCAATCGACACCTATTTTTGAAATACCTATCGGAAACTACATCTGAAATGCCTATCAGCACCTATATTTGAAATGCCTATCGGCAACCATATCTTGAATGCCTATCGGCACCTATATTTGAAATGCCTATCGGCTTCTATATCTGAAATGCCTATCGGCACCTATTTTTAAAATGCCAATCGGCAACTATATCTGAAATGCCTATCGGCACCTATATCTGAAATGCCTATCGGCACCTATTTTTGAAATGCCTATCGGAAACTACATCTGAAATGCCTATCAGCACCTATATTTGAAATGCCTATCGGCAACCATATCTGGAATGCCTATCGGCACCTATATTTGAAATGCCTATCGGCTTCTATATCTGAAATGCCTATCGGCACCTATTTTTAAAATGCCAATCGGCAACTATATCTGAAATGCCTATCGGCACCTATATCTGAAATGCCTATCGACACCTATATCTGAAATGCCTATCGACACCTATATCTGAAATGCCTATCGACACCTATATCTGAAATGCCTATCGACACCTATATCTGAAATGCCTATCGACACCTATATCTGAAATGCCTATCGACACCTATATCTGAAATGCCTATCGACACCTATATCTGAAATGCCTATCGACACCTTTATCTGAAATGCTTATCGACACCTATATCTGAAATGCCTATCGACACCTATTTTTGAAATGCCTATCGGAAACTACATCTGAAATGCCTATCAGCACCTATATTTGAAATGCCTATCGGCAACCATATCTGGAATGCCTATCGGCACCTATATTTGAAATGCCTATCGGCTTCTATATCTGAAATGCCTATCGGCACCTATTTTTAAAATGCCAATCGGCAACTATATCTGAAATGCCTATCGGCACCTATATCTGAAATGCCTATCGACACCTATATCTGAAATGCCTATCGACACCTATATCTGAAATGCCTATCGACACCTATATCTGAAATGCCTATCGACACCTATATCTGAAATGCCTATCGACACCTATATCTGAAATGCCTATCGACACCTATATCTGAAATGCCTATCGACACCTATATCTGAAATGCCTATCGACATCTATTTTTGAAATGCCTATCGGAAACTACATCTGAAATGCCTATCAGCACCTATATTTGAAATGCCTATCGGCAACCATATCTGGAATGCCTATCGGCACCTATATTTGAAATGCCTATCGGCTTCTATATCTGAAATGCCTATCGGCACCTATTTTTAAAATGCCAATCGGCAACTATATCTGAAATGCCTATCGGCACCTATATCTGAAATGCCTATCGACACCTATATCTGAAATGCCTATCGACACCTATATCTGAAATGCCTATCGACACCTATATCTGAAATGCCTATCGACACCTATATCTGAAATGCCTATCGACACCTATATCTGAAATGCCTATCGACACCTATATCTGAAATGCCTATCGACACCTATATCTGAAATGCCTATCGACACCTATATCTGAAATGCCTATCGACACCTATATCTGAAATGCCTATCGACACCTATATCTGAAATGCCTATCGATACCTATATCTGAAATGCCTATCGACACCTATATCTGAAATGCCTATCGACACCTATATCTGAAATGCCTATCGACACATATTTTTGAAATGCCTATCGGAAACTACATCTGAAATGCCTATCAGCACCTATATTTGAAATGCCTATCGGCAACCATATCTGGAATGCCTATCGGCACCTATATTTGAAATGCCTTTCGGCTTCTATATCTGAAATGCCTATCGGCACCTATTTTTAAAATGCCAATCGGCAACTATATCTGAAATGCCTATCGGCACCTATATCTGAAATGCCTATCGACACCTATATCTGAAATGCCTATCGACACCTATATCTGAAATGCCTATCGATCCCTATTTTTGAAATGCCTATCGGAAACTACATCTGAAATGCCTATCAGCACTTAAATTTGAAATGCCTATCGGCAACCATATCTGGAATGCCTATCGGCACCTATATTTGAAATGCCTATCGGCTTCTATATCTGAAATGCCTATCGGCACCTATTTTTAAAATGCCAATCGGCAACTATATCTGAAATGCCTATCGGCACCTATATCTGAAATGCCTATCGACACCTATATCTGAAATGCCTATCGACACCTATATCTGAAATGCCTATCGACACCTATATCTGAAATGCCTATCGACACCTATATCTGAAATGCCTATCGAAACCTATATCTGAAATGCCTATCGACACCTATTTTTGAAATGCCTATCGGAAACTACATCTGAAATGCCTATCAGCACTTATATTTGAAATGCCTATCGGCAACCATATCTGGAATGCCTATCGGCACCTATATTTGAAATGCCTATCGGCTTCTATATCTGAAATGCCTATCGGCACCTATTTTTAAAATGCCAATCGGCAACTATATCTGAAATGCCTATCGGCACCTATACCTGAAATGCCTATCGACACCTATATCTGAAATGCCTATCGACACCTATATCTGAAATGCCTATCGACACCTATATCTGAAATGCCTATCGACACCTATATCTGAAATGCCTATCGACACCTATATCTGAAATGCCTATCGACACCTATATCTGAAATGCCTATCGACACCTATATCTGAAATGCCTATCGACACCTTTATCTGAAATGCTTATCGACACCTATATCTGAAATGCCTATCGACACCTATTTTTGAAATGCCTATCGGAAACTACATCTGAAATGCCTATCAGCACCTATATTTGAAATGCCTATCGGCAACCATATCTGGAATGCCTATCGGCACCTATATTTGAAATGCCTATCGGCTTCTATATCTGAAATGCCTATCGGCACCTATTTTTAAAATGCCAATCGGCAACTATATCTGAAATGCCTATCGGCACCTATATCTGAAATGCCTATCGACACCTATATCTGAAATGCCTATCGACACCTATATCTGAAATGCCTATCGACACCTTTATCTGAAATGCCTATCGACACCTATATCTGAAATGCCTATCGACACCTATATCTAAAATGCCTATCGACACCTATATCTGAAATGCCTATCGACACCTATATCTGAAATGCCTATCGACACCTATTTTTGAAATGCCTATCGGAAACTACATCTGAAATGCCTATCAGCACCTATATTTGAAATGCCTATCGGCAACCATATCTGGAATGCCTATCGGCACCTATATTTGAAATGCCTATCGGCTTCTATATCTGAAATGCCTATCGGCACCTATTTTTAAAATGCCAATCGGCAACTATATCTGAAATGCCTATCGGCACCTATATCTGAAATGCCTATCGACACCTATATCTGAAATGCCTATCGAACCCTATATCTGAAATGCCTATCGACACCTATATCTGAAATGCCTATCGACACCTATATCTGAAATGCCTATCGACACCTATATCTAAAATGCCTATCGACACCTATATCTGAAATGCCTATCGACACCTATATCTGAAATGCCTATCGACACCTATTTTTGAAATGCCTATCGGAAACTACATCTGAAATGCCTATCAGCACCTATATTTGAAATGCCTATCGGCAACCATATCTGGAATGCCTATCGGCACCAATATTTGAAATGCCTATCGGCTTCTATATCTGAAATGCCTATCGGCACCTATTTTTAAAATGCCAATCGGCAACTATATCTGAAATGCCTATCGGCACTTATATCTGAAATGCCTATCGACACCTATATCTGAAATGCCTATCGACACCTATATCTGAAATGCCTATCGACACCTATATCTGAAATGCCTATCGACACCTATATCTGAAATGCCTATCGATACCTATATCTGAAATGCCTATCGACACCTATATCTGAAATGCCCATCGACACCTATATCTGAAATGCCTATCGACACCTATTTTTGAAATGCCTATCGGAAACTACATCTGAAATGCCTTTCAGCACCTATATTTGAAATGCCTATCGGCAACCATATCTAGAATGCCTATCGGCACCTATATTTGAAATGCCTTTCGGCTTCTATATCTGAAATGCCTATCGGCACCTATTTTTAAAATGCCAATCGGCAACTATATCTGAAATGCCTATCGGCACCTATATCTGAAATGCCTATCGACACCTATATCTGAAATGCCTATCGACACCTATATCTGAAATGCCTATCGATCCCTATTTTTGAAATGCCTATCGGAAACTACATCTGAAATGCCTATCAGCACTTAAATTTGAAATGCCTATCGGCAACCATATCTGGAATGCCTATCGGCACCTATATTTGAAATGCCTATCGGCTTCTATATCTGAAATGCCTATCGGCACCTATTTTTAAAATGCTAATCGGCAACTATATCTGAAATGCCTATCGGCACCTATATCTGAAATGCCTATCGACACCTATATCTGAAATGCCTATCGACACCTATATCTGAAATGCCTATCGACACCTATATCTGAAATGCCTATCGACACCTATATCTGAAATGCCTATCGACACCTATATCTGAAATGCCTATCGACACCTATATCTGAAATGCCTATCGACACCTATATCTGAAATAACTATCGACACCTATATCTGAAATGCCTATCGACACCTATTTTTGAAATGCCTATCGGAAACTACATATGAAATGCCTATCAGCACCTATATTTGAAATGCCTATCGGCAACCATATCTGGAATGCCTATCGGCACCTATATTTGAAATGCCTATCGGCTTCTATATCTGAAATGCCTATCGGCACCTATTTTTAAAATGCCAATCGGCAACTATATCTGAAATGCCTATCGGCACCTATATCTGAAATGCCTATCGACACCTATATCTGAAATGCCTATCGACACCTATATCTGAAATGTTTATCGACACCTATATCTGAAATGCCTATCGACACCTATATCTGAAATGCCTATCGACACCTATATCTGAAATGCCTATCGACACCTATATCTGAAATGCCTATCGACACCTATATCTGAAATGCCTATCGACACCTATATCTGAAATGCCTATCGACACCTATTTTTGAAATGCCTATCGGAAACTAGATCTGAAATGCCTATCAGCACCTATATTTGAAATGCCTATCGGCAACCATATCTGGAATGCCTATCGGCACCTATATTTGAAATGCCTATCGGCTTCTATATCTGAAATGCCTATCGGCACCTATTTTTAAAATGCCAATCGGCAACTATATCTGAAATGCCTATCGGCACCTATATCTGAAATGCCTATCGACACCTATATCTGAAATGCCTATCGACACCTATATCTGAAATGCCTATCGACACCTATATCTGAAATGCCTATCGACACCTATATCTGAAATGCCTATCGACACCTATATCTGAAATGCCTATCGACACCTATATCTGAAATGCCTATCGACACCTATATCTGAAATGCCTATCGACACCTATTTTTGAAATGCCTATCGGAAACTACATCTGAAATGCCTATCAGCACCTATATTTGAAATGCATATCGGCAACCATATCTGGAATGCCTATCGGCACCTATATTTGAAATGCCTATCGGCTTCTATATCTGAAATGCCTATCGGCACCTATTTTTAAAATGCCAATCGGCAACTATATCTGAAATGCCTACCGGCACCTATATCTGAAATGCCTATCGACACCTATATCTGAAATGCCTATCGACACCTATATCTGAAATGCCTATCGACACCTATATCTGAAATGCCTATCGACACCTATATCTGAAATGCCTATCGACACCTATAACTGAAATGCCTATCGACACCTATATCTGAAATGCCTATCGACACCTATATCTGAAATGCCTATCGACGCCTATTTTTGAAATGTCTATCGGAAACTACATCTGAAATGCCTATCAGCACCTATATTTGAAATGCCTATCGGCAACCATATCTGGAATGCCTATCGGCACCTATATTTGAAATGCCTATCGGCTTCTATATCTGAAATGCCTATCGGCACCTATTTTTAAAATGCCAATCGGCAACTATATCTGAAATGCCTATCGGCACCTATATCTGAAATGCCTATCGACACATATATCTGAAATGCCTATCGACACCTATATCTAAAATGCCTATCGACACCTATATCTGAAATGCCTATCGACACCTATATCTGAAATGCCTATCGACACCTATATCTGAAATGTCAATCGACACCTATTTTTGAAATGCCTATCGGAAACTACATCTGAAATGCCTATCAGCACCTATATTTGAAATGCCTATCGGCAACCATATCTGGAATGCCTATCGGCACCTATATTTGAAATGCCTATCGGCTTCTATATCTGAAATGCCTATCGGCACCTATTTTTAAAATGCCAATCGGCAACTATATCTGAAATGCCTATCGGCACCTATATCTGAAATGCCTATCGACACCTATATCTGAAATGCCTATCGACACCTATATCTGAAATGCCTATCGACACCTTTATCTGAAATGCTTATCGACACCTATATCTGAAATGCCAATCGACACCTATTTTTGAAATGCCTATCGGAAACTACATCTGAAATGCCTATCAGCACCTATATTTGAAATGCCTATCGGCAACCATATCTGGAATGCCTATCGGCACCTATATTTGAAATGCCTATCGGCTTCTATATCTGAAATGCCTATCGGCACCTATTTTTAAAATGCCAATCGGCCACTATATCTGAAATGCCTGTCGGCACCTATATCTGAAATGCCTATCGACACCTATATCTGAAATGCCTATCGACACCTATATCTGAAATGCCTATCGACACCTTTATCTGAAATGCCTATCGACACCTATATCTGAAATGCCTATCGACACCTATATCTGAAATGCCTATCGACACCTATATCTGAAATGCCTATCGACACCTATATCTGAAATGCCTATCGACACCTATATCTGAAATGCCTATCGACACCTATATCTGAAATGCCTATCGACACCTATATCTGAAATGCCTATCGACACCTATATCTGAAATGCCTATCGACACCTATATCTGAAATGCCTATCGACACCTATATCTGAAATGCCTATCGACACCTATATCTGAAATGCCTATCGACACCTATATCTGAAATTCCTATCGACACCTATATCTGAAATTCCTATCGACACCTATATCTGAAATGCCTATCGACACCTATTTTTGAAATGCCTATCGGAAACTACATCTGAAATGCCTATCAGCACCTATATTTGAAATGCCTATCGGCAACCATATCTGGAATGCCTATCGGCACCTATATTTGAAATGCCTATCGGCTTCTATATCTGAAATGCCTATCGGCACCTATTTTTAAAATGCCAATCGGCAACTATATCTGAAATGCCTATCGGCACCTATATCTGAAATGCCTATCGACACCTATATCTGAAATGCCTATCGACACCTATATCTGAAATGCCTATCGACACCTATATCTGAAATGCCTATCGACACCTATATCTGAAATGCCTATCGACACCTATATCTGAAATGCCTATCGACACCTATATCTGAAATGCCTATCGACACCTATATCTGAAATGCCTATCGACACCTATTTTTGAAATGCCTATCGGAAACTACATCTGAAATGCCTATCAGCACCTATATTTGAAATGCCTATCGGCAACCATATCTGGAATGCCTATCGGCACCTATATTTGAAATGCCTATCGGCTTCTATATCTGAAATGCCTATCGGCACCTATTTTTAAAATGCCAATCGGCAACTATATCTGAAATGCCTATCGGCACCTATATCTGAAATGCCTATCGACACCTATATCTGAAATGCCTATCGACACCTATATCTGAAATGCCAATCGACACCTATATCTGAAATGCCTATCGACACCTATATCTGAAATGCCTATCGACACCTATATCTGAAATGCCTATCGACACCTATACCTGAAATGCCTATCGACACCTATATCTGAAATGCCTATCGACACCTATATCTGAAATGCCTATCGACACCTATTTTTGAAATGCCTATCGGAAACTACATCTGAAATGCCTATCAGCACCTATATTTGAAATGCCTATCGGCAACCATATCTGGAATGCCAATCGGCACCTATATTTGAAATGCCTATCGGCTTCTAAATCTGAAATGCCTATCGGCACCTATTTTTAAAATGCCAATTGGCAACTATATCTGAAATGCCTATCGGCACCTATATCTGAAATGCCTATCGACACCTATATCTGAAATGCCTATCGACACCTATATCTGAAATGCCTATCGACACCTATATCTGAAATGCCTATCGACACCTATATCTGAAATGCCTATCGACAACTATATCTGAAATGCCTATCGACACCTATATCTGAAATGCCTATCGACACCTATATCTGAAATGCTTATCGACACCTATTTTTGAAATGCCTATCGGAAACTACATCTGAAATGCCTATCAGCACCTATATTTGAAATGCCTATCGGCAACCATATCTGGAATGCCTATCGGCACCTATATTTGAAATGCCTATCGGCTTCTATATCTGAAATGCCTATCGGCACCTATTCTTAAAATGCCAATCGGCAACTATATCTGAAATGCCTATCGGCACCTATATCTGAAATGCCTATCGACACCTATATCTGAAATGCCTATCGACACCTATATCTGAAATGCCTATCGACACCTATATCTGAAATGCCTATCGACACCTATATCTGAAATGCCTATCGACACCTATATCTGAAATGCCTATCGACACCTATATTTGAAATGCCTATCGGCAACCATATCTGGAATGCCTATCGGCACCTATATTTGAAATGCCTATCGGCTTCTATATCTGAAATGCCTATCGGCACCTATTTTTAAAATGCCAATCGGCAACTATATCTGAAATGCCTATCGGCACCTATGTCTGAAATTCGTATCGACACCTATATCTGAAATGCCTATCGACACCTACATCTGAAATGCCTATCGACACCTATATCTGAAATGCCTATCGACACCTATATCTGAAATGCCTATCGACACCTATTTTTGAAATGCCTATCGGAAACTACATCTGAAATGCCTATCAGCACCTATATTTGAAATGCCTATCGGCAACCATATCTGGAATGCCTATCGGCACCTATATTTGAAATGCCTATCGGCTTATATATCTGAAATGCCTATCGGCACCTATTTTTAAAATGCCAATCGGCAACTATATCTGAAATGCCTCTCGGCACCTATATCTGAAATGCCTATCGACACCTATATCTGAAATGCCTATCGACACCTATATCTGAAATGCCTATCGACACCTATATCTGAAATGCCTATCGACACCTATATCTGAAATGCCTATCGACACCTATATCTGAAATGCCTATCGACACCTATATCTGAAATGCCTATCGACACCTATATCTGAAATGCCTATCGACACCTATATCTGAAATGCCTATCGGTACCTATTTTTGAAATGCCTATCGGAAACTACATCTGAAATGCCTATCAGCACCTATATTTGAAATGCCTATCGGCAACCATATCTGAAATGCCTATCGACACCTATATTTGAAATACCTATCGGCTTCTATATCTGAAATGCCTATCGGCACCTATTTTTAAAATGCCAATCGGCAACTATATCTGAAATGCCTATCGGCACCTATATCTGAAATGCCTATCGGCACCAATTTTTGAAATGCCTATCGGAAACTACATCTGAAATGCCTATCAGCACCTATATTTGAAATGCCTATCGGCAACCATATCTTGAATGCTTATCGGCACCTATATTTGAAATGCCTATCGGCTTCAATATCT
The DNA here is from genome assembly GCA_034508555.1 of Venustoraphidia nigricollis. NCBI lineage: Eukaryota > Metazoa > Arthropoda > Insecta > Raphidioptera > Raphidiidae > Venustoraphidia > Venustoraphidia nigricollis. The sequence continues at coordinate 49,989 of JAVRKA010000439.1, read as the reverse complement.
GAAATGCCTATCGGCTCCTATTTTTAAAATGCCAATCGGCAACTATATCTGAAATGCCTATCGGCACCTATATCTGAAATGCCTATCGGCACCTATTTTTGAAATGCCTATCGGAAACTACATCTGAAATGCCTATCAGCACCTATATTTAAAATGCCTATCGGCAACCATATCTGGAATGCCTATCGGCACCTATATTTGAAATGCATATCGGCTTCTATATCTGAAATGCCTATCGGCACCCATTTTTAAAATGCCAATCGGCAACTATATCTGAAATGCCTATTGGCACCTATATCTGAATTGCCTATCGGCAGCTATTTTTGAAATGCCTATCAGAAACTACATCTAAAATGCCTATCAGCACCTATATTTGAAATGCCTATCGGCAACCATATCTGGAATGCCTATCGGCACCTATATCTGAAATGCCTATCGACACCTATATCTAAAATGCCTATCGATACCTATATTTGAAATACTTATCGGCTCCTATATCTGAAATGCCTATCGGCACCTATTTTAAAAATGCCAATCGGTAACTATATCTGAAATGCCTATCGGCACCTATATCTAAAATGCCTATCGGCACCAATTTTTGAAATGCCTATCGGAAACTACATCTGGAATGCCCATCAGCACCTATATTTAAAATGCCTATCGGCAATCATATCTGGAATGCCTATCGGCACCTATATTTGAATTGCCTATCGGCTTCTATATCTGAAATGCCTATCGACACCTATTTTTAAAATGCCAATCGGCAACTATATCTGAAATGCCTATCGGCACCTATATCTGAAATGCCTATCGGCACCTATTTTTAAAATGCCAATCGGCAACTATATCTGAAATGCCTATCGGCTTCTATATCTGAAATGCCTATCGGGACCTATTTTTGAAATGCCTATCGGAAACTACATCTGAAATGCCTATCAGCACCTATATTTGAAATGCCTATCGGCAACCATATCTGGAATGTCTATCGGCACCTATATTTGAAATGCCTAAAGGCTTCTATATCTGAAATGCCTATCGGCACCTATTTTTAAAATGCCAATCGGCAACTATATCTGAAATGCCTATCAGCACCTATATCTGAAATGCCTATCGGCACCTATTTTTGAAATGCCTATCGGAAACTACATCTGAAATGCCTATCAGCACCTATATTTGAAATGCCTATCGGCAACCATATCTGGAATGCCTATCGGCACCTATATTTGAAAAGCCTATCGGCTTCTATATCTGAAATGCCTATCGGCACCTATTTTTAAAATGCCAATCGGCAACTATATCAAAAATGCCTATCGGCACCTATATCTGAAATGCCTATCGGCACCTATTTTTGAAATGCCTATCGGAAACTACATCTGAAATGCCTATCAGCACTTATATTTGAAATGCCTATCGTCAACTATATCTGGAATGCCTATCGGCACCTATATTTGAAATGCCTATCGGCTTCTATATCTGAAATGCCTATCGGCACCTATTTTTAAAATGCCAATCGGCAACTATATCTGAAATGCCTATCGGCACCTATATCTGAAATGCCTATCGGCACCTATTTTTGAAATGCCTATCGGAAACTACATCTAAAATGCTTATCAGCACCTATATTTGAAATGCCTATCGGCAACCATATCTGGAATGCCGATCGGCACCTATATTTGAAATGCCTATCGGCTCCTATATCTGAAATGCCTATCGGCACCTTTTTTTAAAATGCAAATCGGCAACTATATCTGAAATGCCTATCGGCACCTATATCTGAAATGCCTATCGGCAACTATTTTTCAAATGCCTATCGGAAACTACATCTGAAATGCCTATCAGCACCTATATTTGAAATGCCTATCGGCAACCATATCTGGAATGCCGATCGGCACCTATATTTGAAATGCCTATCGGCTCCTATATCTGAAATGCCTATCGGCACCTTTTTTTAAAATGCAAATCGGCAACTATATCTGAAATGCCTATCGGCACCTATATCTGAAATGCCTATCGGCAACTATTTTTCAAATGCCTATCGGAAACTACATCTGAAATGCCTATCAGCACCTATATCTGAAATGCCTATCGGTATCTATTTTTGAAATACTTATCGGAAACTACATCTGAAATGCCTATCAGCACCTATATTTGAAATGCCTATCGGCTTCTATAACTAAATTGCCTATCGGCACCTATTTTAAAAATGCCAATCGGCAACTATATCTGAAATGCCTATCGGCACCTATATCTGAAATGCCTATCGGCACCTATTTTTGAAATGCCTATCGAAAACTACATCTGAAATGCCTATCAGCACCTATATTTGAAATGCCTATCGGCAACCACATCAGAAATGCCTATCGGCACCTATATCTGAAATGCCTTTCGGCATTTATATCTGAAATGCCTATCCACACCTATATTTGAAATGCCTATCGGCACCTATATTTTAAATGCCTATCGGCAACCATATCTGATATGCCTATCGGCACCTATATCTGAATTGCCTATCGGCAACTATATCTGAAATGCCTATCGGCACCTATATCTGAAATGCCTATCGACACCTATATCTGAAATGCCTATCGACACCTATATCTGAATTGCCTATCGACACCTATATCTGAAATGCCTATCGACACCTATATCTGAAATGCCTATCGACACCTATATCTGAAATGCCTATCGACACCTATATCTGAAATGCCTATCGACACCTATATCTGAAATGCCTATCGACACCTATATCTGAAATGCCTATCGACACCTATTTTTGAAATGCCTATCAGAAACTACATCTGAAATGCCTATCAGCACCTATATTTGAAATGCCTATCGGCAACCATATCTGGAATGCCTATCGGCACCTATATTTAAAATGCCTATCGGCTTCTATATCTGAAATGCCTATCGGCACCTATTTTTAAAATGCCAATAGGCAACTATATCTGAAATGCCTATCGGCACCTATATCTGAAATGCCTATCGACACCTATATCTGAAATGCCTATCGACACCTATATCTGAAATGCCTATCGACACCTATTTTTGAAATGCCTATCGGAAACTACATCTGAAATTCCTAACAGCACCTATATTTGAAATGCCTATCGGCAACTATATCTGGAATGCCTATCGGCACCTATATTTGAAATGCCTATCGGCTTCTATATCTGAAATGCCTTTAGGCACCTATTTTTAAAATGCCAATCGGCAACTATATCTAAAATGCCTATCGGCACCTATATCTGAAATGCCTATCGACACCTATATCTGAAATGCCTATCGACACCTATATCTGAAATGCCTGTCGACACCTATATCTGAAATGCCTTTCGACACCTATATCTGAAATGCCTCTCGACACCTATATCTGAAATGCCTATCGACACCTATATCTGAAATGCCTATCGACACCTATATCTGAAATGCCTATCGACACCTATTTTTGAAATGCCTATCGGAAACTACATCTGAAATGCCTATCAGCACCTATATTTGAAATGCCTATCGGCAACCATATCTGGAATGCCTATCGGCACCTATATTTGAAATGCCTATCGGCTTCTATATCTGAAATGCCTATCGGCACCTATTTTTAAAATGCCAATCGGCAACTATATCTGAAATGCCTATCGGCACCTATATCTGAAATGCCTATCGACACCTATATCTGAAATGCCTATCGACACCTATATCTGAAATGCCTATCGACACCCATTTCTGAAATGCCTATCGACACCTATATCTGAAATGCCTATCGACACCTATATCTGAAATGCCTATCGACACCTATATCTGAAATGCCTATCGACACGTATATCTGAAATGCCTATCGACACCTATTTTTGAAATGCCTATCGGAAACTACATCTGAAATGCCTATCAGCACCTATATTTGAAATGCCTATCGGCAACCATATCTGGAATGCCTATCGGCACCTATATTCGAAATGCCTATCGGCTTCTATATCTGAAATGCCTATCGGCACCTATTTTTAAAATGCCAATCGGCAACTATATCTGAAATGCCTATCGGCACCTATATCTGAAATGCCTATCGACACCTATATCTGAAATGCCTATCGACACCTATATCTGAAATGCCTATCGACACCTATATCTGAAATGCCTATCGACACCTATATCTGAAATGCCTATCGACACCTATATCTGAAATGCCTATCGACACCTATTTTTGAAATGCCTATCGGAAACTACATCTGCAATGCCTATCAGCACCTATATTTGAAATGCCTATCGGCAACCATATCTGGAATGCCTATCGGCACCTATATTTGAAATGCCTATCGGCTTCTATATCTGAAATGCCTATCGGCACCTATTTTTAAAATGCCAATCGGCAACTATATCTGAAATGCCTATCGGCACCTATATCTGAAATGCCTATCGACACCTATATCTGAAATGCCTATCGACACCTATATCTGAAATGCCTATCGACACCTATATCTGAAATGCCTATCGACACCTATATCTGAAATGCCTATGGACACCTATATTTGAAATGCCTATCGACACCTATATCTGAAATGCCTATCGACACCTATATCTGAAATGCCTATCGACACCTATATCTGAAATGCCTATCGACACCTATTTTTGAAATGCCTATCGGAAACTACATCTGAAATGCCTATCAGCACCAATATTTGAAATGCCTATCGGCAACCATATATGGAATGCCTATCGGCACCTATATCTGAAATGCCTATCGACACCTATATCTGAAATGCCTATCGACACCTATGTCTAAAATGCCTATCGACACCTATATCTGAAATGCCTATCGACACCTATATCTGAAATGCCTATCGACACCTATATCTGAAATGCCTATCGACACCTATATCTGAAATGTCAATCGACACCTATTTTTGAAATGCCTATCGGAAACTACATCTGAAATGCCTATCAGCACCTATATTTGAAATGCCTATCGGCAACCATATCTGGAATGCCTATCGGCACCTATATTTGAAATGCCTATCGGCTTCTATATCTGAAATGCCTATCGGCACCTATTTTTAAAATGCCAATCGGCAACTATATCTGAAATGCCTATCGGCACCTATATCTGAAATGCCTATCGACACCTATATCTGAAATGCCTATCGACACCTATATCTGAAATGCCTATCGACACCTATATCTGAAATGCCTATCGACACCTATATCTGAAATGCTTATCGACACCTATATCTAAAATGCCTATCGACACCTATATCTGAAATGCCTATCGACACCTATATCTGAAATGCCTATCGACACCTATTTTTGAAATGCCTATCGGAAACTACATCTGAAATGCCTATCAGCACCTATATTTGAAATGCCTATCGGCAACCATATCTGGAATGCTATCGGCACCTATATTTGAAATGCCTATCGGCTTCTATATCTGAAATGCCTATCGGCACCTATTTTTAAAATGCCAATCGGCAACTATATCTGAAATGCCTATCGGCACCTATATCTGAAATGCCTATCGACACCTATATCTGAAATGCCTATCGACACCTATATCTGAAATGCCTATCGACACCTTTATCTGAAATGCTTATCGACACCTATATCTGAAATGCCTATCGACACCTATTTTTGAAATGCCTATCGGAAACTACATCTGAAATGCCTATCAGCACCTATATTTGAAATGCCTATAAGCAACCATATCTGGAATGCCTATCGGCACCTATATTTGAAATGCCTATCGGCTTCTATATCTGAAATGCCTATCGGCACCTATTTTTAAAATGCCAATCGGCAACTATATCTGAAATGCCTATCGGCACCTATATCTGAAATGCCTATCGACACCTATATCTGAAATGCCTATCGACACCTATATCTGAAATGCCTATCGACACCTTTATCTGAAATGCCTATCGACACCTATATCTGAAATGCCTATCGACACCTATATCTGAAATGCCTATCGACACCTATATCTGAAATGCCTATCGACACCTATATCTGAAATGCCTATCGACACCTATATCTGAAATGCCTATCGACACCTATATCTGAAATGCCTATCGACACCTATATCTGAAATGCCTATCGACACCTATTTTTGAAATGCCTATCGGAAACTACATCTGAAATGCCTATCAGCACCTATATTTGAAATGCATATCGGCAACCATATCTGGAATGCCTATCGGCACCTATATTTGAAATGCCTATCGGCTTCTATATCTGAAATGCCTATCGGCACCTATTTTTAAAATGCCAATCGGCAACTATATCTGAAATGCCTACCGGCACCTATATCTGAAATGCCTATCGACACCTATATCTGAATTGCCTATCGACACCTATATCTGAAATGCCTATCGACACCTATATCTGAAATGCCTATCGACACCTATATCTGAAATGCCTATCGACACCTATAACTGAAATGCCTATCGACACCTATATCTGAAATGCCTATCGACACCTATATCTGAAATGCCTATCGACACCTATTTTTGAAATGTCTATCGGAAACTACATCTGAAATGCCTATCAGCACCTATATTTGAAATGCCTATCGGCAACCATATCTGGAATGCCTATCGGCACCTATATTTGAAATGCCTATCGGCTTCTATATCTGAAATGCCTATCGGCACCTATTTTTAAAATGCCAATCGGCAACTATATCTGAAATGCCTATCGGCACCTATATCTGAAATGCCTATCGACACATATATCTGAAATGCCTATCGACACCTATATCTGAAATGCCTATCGACACCTATATCTGAAATGCCTATCGACACCTATATCTGAAATGCCTATCGACACCTATATCTGAAATGTCAATCGACACCTATTTTTGAAATGCCTATCGGAAACTACATCTGAAATGCCTATCAGCACCTATATTTGAAATGCCTATCGGCAACCATATCTGGAATGCCTATTGGCACCTATATTTGAAATGCCTATCGGCTTCTATATCTGAAATGCCTATCGGCACCTATTTTAAAATGCCAATCGGCAACTATATCTGAAATGTCTATCGGCACCTATATCTGAAATGCCTATCGACACCTATATCTGAAATGCCTATCGACACCTATATCTGAAATGCCTATCGACACCTATATCTGAAATGCCTATCGACACCTATATCTGAAATGCCTATCGACACCTATATCTAAAATGCCTATCGACACCTATATCTGAAATGCCTATCGACACCTATATCTGAAATGCCTATCGACACCTATTTTTGAAATGCCTATCGGAAACTACATCTGAAATGCCTATCAGCACCTATATTTGAAATGCCTATCGGCAACCATATCTGGAATGCCTATCGGCACCTATATTTGAAATGCCAATCGGCAACTATATCTGAAATGCCTATCAGCACCTATATTTGAAATGCCTATCGGCAACCATATCTGGAATGCCTATTGGCACCTATATTTGAAATGCCTATCGGCTTCTATATCTGAAATGCCTATCGGCACCTATTTTAAAATGCCAATCGGCAACTATATCTGAAATGTCTATCGGCACCTATATCTGAAATGCCTATCGACACCTATATCTGAAATGCCTATCGACACCTATATCTGAAATGCCTATCGACACCTATATCTGAAATGCCTATCGACACCTATATCTGAAATGCCTATCGACACCTATATCTAAAATGCCTATCGACACCTATATCTGAAATGCCTATCGACACCTATATCTGAAATGCCTATCGACACCTATTTTTGAAATGCCTATCGGAAACTACATCTGAAATGCCTATCAGCACCTATATTTGAAATGCCTATCGGCAACCATATCTGGAATGCCTATCGGCACCTATTTTTAAAATGCCAATCGGCAACTATATCTGAAATGCCTATCGGCACCTATATCTGAAATGCCTATCGACACCTATATCTGAAATGCCTATCGACACCTATATCTGAAATGCCTATCGACACCTTTATCTAAAATGCTTATCGACACCTATATCTGAAATGCCAATCGACACCTATTTTTGAAATGCCTATCGGAAACTACATCTGAAATGCCTATCAGCACCTATATTTGAAATGCCTATCGGCAACCATATCTGGAATGCCTATCGGCACCTATATTTGAAATGCCTATCGGCTTCTATATCTGAAATGCCTATCGGCACCTATTTTTAAAATGCCAATCGGCCACTATATCTGAAATGCCTGTCGGCACCTATATCTGAAATGCCTATCGACACCTATATCTGAAATGCCTATCGACACCTATATCTGAAATGCCTATCGACACCTTTATCTGAAATGCCTATCGACACCTATATCTGAAATGCCTATCGACACCTATATCTGAAATGCTTATCGACACCTATATCTAAAATGCCTATCGACACCTATATCTGAAATGCCTATCGACACCTATATCTGAAATGCCTATCGACACCTATTTTTGAAATGCCTATCGGAAACTACATCTGAAATGCCTATCAGCACCTATATTTGAAATGCCTATCGGCAACCATATCTGGAATGCTATCGGCACCTATATTTGAAATGCCTATCGGCTTCTATATCTGAAATGCCTATCGGCACCTATTTTTAAAATGCCAATCGGCAACTATATCTGAAATGCCTATCGGCACCTATATCTGAAATGCCTATCGACACCTATATCTGAAATGCCTATCGACACCTATATCTGAAATGCCTATCGACACCTTTATCTGAAATGCTTATCGACACCTATATCTGAAATGCCTATCGACACCTATTTTTGAAATGCCTATCGGAAACTACATCTGAAATGCCTATCAGCACCTATATTTGAAATGCCTATAAGCAACCATATCTGGAATGCCTATCGGCACCTATATTTGAAATGCCTATCGGCTTCTATATCTGAAATGCCTATCGGCACCTATTTTTAAAATGCCAATCGGCAACTATATCTGAAATGCCTATCGGCACCTATATCTGAAATGCCTATCGACACCTATATCTGAAATGCCTATCGACACCTATATCTGAAATGCCTATCGACACCTTTATCTGAAATGCCTATCGACACCTATATCTGAAATGCCTATCGACACCTATATCTGAAATGCCTATCGACACCTATATCTGAAATGCCTATCGACACCTATATCTGAAATGCCTATCGACACCTATATCTGAAATGCCTATCGACACCTATATCTGAAATGCCTATCGACACCTATATCTGAAATGCCTATCGACACCTATATCTAAAAATGCCTATCGACACCTATATCTGAAATGCCTATCGACACCTATATCTGAAATGCCTATCGACACCTTTATCTGAAATGCTTATCGACACCTATATCTGAAATGCCTATCGACACCTATTTTTGAAATGCCTATCGGAAACTACATCTGAAATGCCTATCAGCACCTATATTTGAAATGCCTATCGGCAACCATATCTGGAATGCCTATCGGCACCTATATTTGAAATGCCTATCGGCTTCTATATCTGAAATGCCTATCGGCACCTATTTTTAAAATGCCAATCGGCAACTATATCTGAAATGCCTATCGGCACCTATATCTGAAATGCCTATCGACACCTATATCTGAAATGCCTATCGACACCTATATCTGAAATGCCTATCGACACCTTTATCTGAAATGCCTATCGACACCTATATCTGAAATGCCTATCGACACCTATTTTTGAAATGCCTATCGGAAACTACATCTGAAATGCCTATCAGCACCTATATTTGAAATGCCTATCGGCAACCATATCTGGAATGCCTATCGGCACCTATATTTGAAATGCCTATCGGCTTCTATATCTGAAATGCCTATCGGCACCTATTTTTAAAATGCCAATCGGCAACTATATCTGAAATGCCTATCGGCACCTATATCTGAAATGCCTATCGACACCTATATCTGAAATGCCTATCGACACCTATATCTGAAATGCCTATCGACACCTATATCTGAAATGCCTATCGACACCTATATCTGAAATGCCTATCGACACCTATATCTGAAATGCCTATCGACACCTATATCTGAAATGCCTATCGACACCTATATCTGAAATGCCTATCGACACCTATTTTTGAAATGCCTATCGGAAACTACATCTGAAATGCCTATCAGCACCTATATTTGAAATGCCTATCGGCAACCATATCTGGAATGCCTATCGGCACCTATATTTGAAATGCCTATCGGCTTCTATATCTGAAATGCCTATCGGCACCTATTTTTAAAATGCCAATCGGCAACTATATCTGAAATGCCTATCGGCACCTATATCTGAAATGCCTATCGACACCTATATCTGAAATGCCTATCGACACCTATATCTGAAATGCCTATCGACACCTATATCTGAAATGCCTATCGACACCTATATCTGAAATGCCTATCGACACCTATATCTGAAATGCCTATCGACACCTATATCTGAAATGCCTATCGACACCTATATCTGAAATGCCTATCGACACCTATTTTTGATATGCCTATCGGAAACTACATCTGAAATGCCTATCAGCACCTATATTTGAAATGCCTATCGGCAACCATATCTGGAATGCCAATCGGCACCTATATTTGAAATGCCTATCGGCTTCTAAATCTGAAATGCCTATCGGCACCTATTTTTAAAATGCCAATTGGCAACTATATCTGAAATGCCTATCGGCACCTATATCTGAAATGCCTATCGACACCTATATCTGAAATGCCTATCGACACCTATATCTGAAATGCCTATCGACACCTATATCTGAAATGCCTATCGACACCTATATCTGAAATGCCTATCGACACCTATATCTGAAATGCCTATCGACACCTATATCTGAAATGCCTATCGACACCTATATCTGAAATGCTTATCGACACCTATTTTTGAAATGCCTATCGGAAACTACATCTGAAATGCCTATCAGCACCTATATTTGAAATGCCTATCGGCAACCATATCTGGAATGCCTATCGGCACCCATATGTGAAATGCCTATCGGCTTCTATATCTGAAATGCCTATCGGCACCTATTTTTAAAATGCCAATCGGCAACTATATCTGAAATGCCTATCGGCACCTATATCTGAAATGCCTATCGACACCTATATCTGAAATGCCTATCGACACCTATATCTGAAATGCCTATCGACACCTATATCTGAATTGCCTATCGACACCTATATCTGAAATGCCTATCGACACCTATATCTGAAATGCCTATCGACACCTATATTTGAAATGCCTATCGGCAACCATATCTGGAATGCCTATCGGCACCTATATTTGAAATGCCTATCGGCTTCTATATCTGAAATGCCTATCGGCACCTATTTTTAAAATGCCAATCGGCAACTATATCTGAAATGCCTATCGGCACCTATATCTGAAATTCGTATCGACACCTATATCTGAAATGCCTATCGACACCTACATCTGAAATGCCTATCGACACCTATATCTGAAATGCCTATCGACACCTATATCTGAAATGCCTATCGACACCTATTTTTGAAATGCCTATCGGAAACTACATCTGAAATGCCTATCAGCACCTATATTTGAAATGCCTATCGGCAACCATATCTGGAATGCCTATCGGCACCTATATTTGAAATGCCTATCGGCTTATATATCTGAAATGCCTATCGGCACCTATTTTTAAAATGCCAATCGGCAACTATATCTGAAATGCCTCTCGGCACCTATATCTGAAATGCCTATCGACACCTATATCTGAAATGCCTATCGACACCTATATCTGAAATGCCTATCGACACCTATATCTGAAATGCCTATCGACACCTATATCTGAAATGCCTATCGACTCCTATATCTGAAATGCCTATCGACACCTATATCTGAAATGCCTATCGACACCTATATCTGAAATGCCTATCGACACCTATATCTGAAATGCCTATCGACACCTATATCTGAAATGCCTATCGACACCTATATCTGAAATGCCTATCGACACCTATATCTGAAATGCCTATCGACACCTATATCTGAAATGCCTATCGACACCTATATCTGAAATGCCTATCGACACCTATATCTGAAATGCCTATCGACACCTATATCTGAAATGCTTATCGACACCTATTTTTGAAATGCCTATCGGAAACTACATCTGAAATGCCTAACAGCACCTATAGTTGAAATGCCTATTGGCAACCATATCTGGAATGCCTATCGGCACCTATATTTGAAATGCCTATCGGCTTCTATATCTGAAATACCTATCGGCACCTATTTTTAAAATGCCAATCGGCAACTATATCTGAAATGCCTATCGGCACTTATATCTGAAATGCCTATCGACACCTATATCTGAAATGCCTATCGACACCTATATCTGAAATGCCTATCGACACCTATATCTGAAATGCCTATCGACACCTATATCTGAAATGCCTATCGACACCTATATCTGAAATGCCTATCGACACCTATATCTGAAATGCCTATCGACACCTATTTTTGAAATGCCTATCGGAAACTACATCTGAAATGCCTATCAGCACCTATATTTGAAATGCCTATCGGCAACCATATCTGGAATGCCTATCGGCACCTATATTTGAAATGCCTATCGGCTTCTATATCTGAAATGCCTATCGGCACCTATTTTTAAAATGCCATTTGGCAACTATATCTGAAATGCCTATCGGCACCTATATCTGAAATGCCTATCGACACCTATATCTGAAATGCCTATCGACACCTATATCTGAAATGCCTATCGACACCTATATCATAAATGCCTATCGACACCTATATCTGAAATGCCTATCGACACCTATATCTGAAATGCCTATCGACACCTATATCTGAAATGCCTATCGACACCTATATCTGAAATGCCTATCGACACCTATATCTGAAATGCCTATCGACACCTATATCTGAAATGCCTATCGACACCTATTTTTGAAATGCCTATCGGAAACTACATCTGAAATGCCTATCAGCACCTATATTTGAAATGCCTATTGGCAACCATATCTGGAATGCCTATCGGCACCTATATTTGAAATGCCTATCGGCTTCTATATCTGAAATGCCTATCGGCACCTATTTTTAAAATGCCAATCGGCAACTATATCTGAAATGCCTATCGGCACTTATATCTGAAATGCCTATCGACACCTATATCTGAAATGCCTATCGACACCTATATCTGAAATGCCTATCGACACCTATATCTGAAATGCCTATCGACACCTATATCTGAAATGCCTATCGACACCTATATCTGAAATGCCTATCGACACCTATATCTGAAATGCCTATCGACACCTATTTTTGAAATGCCTATCGGAAACTACATCTGAAATTCTTATCAGCACCTATATTTGAAATGCCTATCGGCAACCATATCTGGAATGCCTATCGGCACCTATATTTGAAATGCCTATCGGCTTCTATATCTGAAATGCCTATCGGCACCTATTTTTAAAATGCCAATCGGCAACTATATCTGAAATGCCTATCGGCACCTATATCTGAAATGCCTATCGACACCTATATCTGAAATGCCTATCGACACCTATATCTGAAATGCCTATCGACACCTATATCTGAAATGCCTATCGACACCTATATCTGAAATGCCTATCGACACCTATATCTGAAATGCCTATCGACACCTATATCTGAAATGCCTATCGACACCTATATCTGAAATGCTTATCGACACCTATTTTTGAAATGCCTATCGGAAACTACATCTGAAATGCCTATCAGCACCTATAGTTGAAATGCCTATTGGCAACCATATCTGGAATGCCTATCGGCACCTATATTTGAAATGCCTATCGGCTTCTATATCTGAAATACCTATCGGCACCTATTTTTAAAATGCCAATCGGCAACTATATCTGAAATGCCTATCGGCACTTATATCTGAAATGCCTATCGACACCTATATCTGAAATGCCTATCGACACCTATATCTCAAATGCCTATCGACACCTATATCTGAAATGCCTATCGACACCTATATCTGAAATGCCTATCGATACCTATATCTGAAATGCCACTCGACACCTATATCTGAAATGCTTATCGACACCTATTTTTGAAATGCCTATCGGAAACTACATCTGAAATGCCTATCAGCACCTATAGTTGAAATGCCTATTGGCAACCATATCTGGAATGCCTATCGGCACCTTTATTTGAAATGCCTATCGGCTTCTATATCTGAAATACCTATCGGCACCTAATTTTAAAATGCCAATCGGCAACTATATCTGAAATGCCTATCGGCACTTATATCTGAAATGCCTATCGACACCTATATCTGAAATGCCTATCGACACCTATATCTGAAATGCCTATCGACACCTATATCTGAAATGCCTATCGACACCTATATCTGAAATGCCTATCGACACCTATATCTGAAATGCCTATCGACACCTATATCTGAAATGCCTATCGACACCTATTTTTGAAATGCCTATCGGAAACTACATCTGAAATGCCTATCAGCACCTATATTTGAAATGCCTATCGGCAACCATATCTGGAATGCCTATCGGCACCTATATTTGAAATGCCTATCGGCTTCTATATCTGAAATGCCTATCGGCACCTATTTTTAAAATGCCAATCGGCAACTATATCTGAAATGCCTATCGGCACCTATATCTGAAATGCCTATCGACACCTATATCTGAAATGCCTATCGACACCTATATCTGAAATGCCTATCGACACCTATATCTGAAATGCCTATCGTCACCTATATCTGAAATGCCTATCGACACCTATATCTGAAATGCCTATCGACACCTATATCTGAAATGCCTATCGACACCTATATCTGAAATGCCTATCGACACCTATATCTGAAATGCCTATCGACACCTATTTTTAAAATGCCTATCGGAAACTACATCTGAAATGCCTATCAGCACCTATATTTGAAATGCTTATCGGCAACCATATCTGGAATGCCTATCGGCACCTATATTTGAAATGCCTATCGGCTTCTATATCTGAAATGCCTATCGGCACCTATTTTTAAAATGCCAATCGGCAACTATATCTGAAATGCCTATCAGCACCTATATCTGAAATGCCTATCGACACCTATATCTGAAATGCCTATCGACACCTATATCTGAAATGCCTATCGACACCTATATCTGAAATGCCTCTCGACACCTATATCTGAAATGCCTATCGACACCTATATCTGAAATGCCTATCGACACCTATATCTGAAATGCCTATCGACACCTATATCTGAAATGCCTATCGACACCTATTTTTGAAATGCCTATCGGAAACTACATCTGAAATGCCTATCAGCACCTATATTTGAAATGCCTATCGGCAACCATATCTGGAATGCCTATCGGCACCTATATTTGAAATGCCTATCGGCTTCTATATCTGAAATGCCTATCGGCACCTATTTTTAAAATGCCAATCGGCAAATATATCTGAAATGCCTATCGGCACCTATATCTGAAATGCCTATCGACACATATATCTGAAATGCCTATCGACACCTATATCTGAAATGCCTATCGACACCTATATCTGAAATGCCTTTCGACACCTATATCTGAAATGCCTATCGACACCTATATCTGAAATGCCTATCGACACCTATATCTGAAATGCCTATCGACACCTATATCTGAAATGCCTATCGACACCTATATCTGAAATGCTTATCGACACCTATTTTTGAAATGCCTATCGGAAACTACATCTGAAATGCCTATCAGCACCTATATTTGAAATGCCTATCGGCAACCATATCTGGAATGCCTATCGGCAACTATATTTGAAATGTCTATCGGCTTCTATATCTGAAATGCCTATCGGCACCTATTTTTAAAATGCCAATCGGCAACTATATCTGAAATGCCTATCGGCACCTATATCTGAAATGCCTATCGACACCTATATCTGAAATGCCTATCGACACCTATATCTGAAATGCCTATCGACACCTATATCTGAAATGCCTATCGACACCTATATCTGAAATGCCTATCGACACCTATATCTGAAATGCCTATTGACACCTATATCTGAAATGCCTATCGACACCTATATCTGAAATGCCTATCGACACCTATTTTTGAAATGCCTATCGGAAACTACATCTGAAATGCCTATCAGCACCTATATTTGAAATGCCTATCGGCAACCATATCTGGAATGCCCATCGACACCTATATTTGAAATGCCTATCGGCTTCTATATCTGAAATGCCTATCGGCACCTATTTTTAAAATGCCAATCGGCAACTATATCTGAAATGCCTATCGGCACCTATATCTGAAATGCCTATCGACACCTATACCTGAAATGCCTATAGACACCTATATCTGAAATGCCTATCGACACCTATATCTGAAATGCCTATCGACACCTATATCTGAAATGCCTATCGACACCTATTTTAGAAATGCCTATCGGAAACTACATCTGAAATGCCTATCAGCACCTATATTTGAAATGCCTATCGGCAACCATATCTGGAATGCCTATCGGCACCTATATTTGAAATGCCTATCGGCTTCTATATCTGAAATGCCTATCGGCACCTATTTTTAAAATGCCAATCGGCAACTATATCTGAAATGCCTATCGGCACCTATATCTGAAATGCCTATCGACACCTATATCTGAAATGCCTATCGACACCTATATCTGAAATGCCTATCGACACCTATATCTGAAATGCCTATCGACACCTATATCTGAAATGCCTATCGACACCTATATCTGAAATGCCTATCGACACCTATATCTGAAATGCCTATCGACACCTATATCTGAAATGCCTATCGACACCTATTTTTGAAATGCCTATCGGAAACTACATCTGAAATGCTTATCAGCACCTATATTTGAAATGCCTATCGGCAACCATATCTGGAATGCCTATCGGCACCTATGTTTGAAATGCCTATCGGCTTCTATATCTGAAATGCCTATCGGCACCTATTTTTAAAATGCCAATCGGCAACTATATCTGAAATGCCTATCAGCACCTATATCTGAAATGCCTATCGACACCTATATCTGAAATGCCTATCGACACCTATATCTGAAATGCCTATCGACACCTATATCTGAAATGCCTATCGACACCTATATCTGAAATGCCTATCTACACCTATATCTGAAATGCCTATCGACACCTATATCTGAAATGCCAATCGACACCTATTTTTGAAATACCTATCGGAAACTACATCTGAAATGCCTATCAGCACCTATATTTGAAATGCCTATCGGCAACCATATCTTGAATGCCTATCGGCACCTATATTTGAAATGCCTATCGGCTTCTATATCTGAAATGCCTATCGGCACCTATTTTTAAAATGCCAATCGGCAACTATATCTGAAATGCCTATCGGCACCTATATCTGAAATGCCTATCGGCACCTATTTTTGAAATGCCTATCGGAAACTACATCTGAAATGCCTATCAGCACCTATATTTGAAATGCCTATCGGCAACCATATCTGGAATGCCTATCGGCACCTATATTTGAAATGCCTATCGGCTTCTATATCTGAAATGCCTATCGGCACCTATTTTTAAAATGCCAATCGGCAACTATATCTGAAATGCCTATCGGCACCTATATCTGAAATGCCTATCGACACCTATATCTGAAATGCCTATCGACACCTATATCTGAAATGCCTATCGACACCTATATCTGAAATGCCTATCGACACCTATATCTGAAATGCCTATCGACACCTATATCTGAAATGCCTATCGACACCTATATCTGAAATGCCTATCGACACCTATATCTGAAATGCCTATCGACACCTTTATCTGAAATGCTTATCGACACCTATATCTGAAATGCCTATCGACACCTATTTTTGAAATGCCTATCGGAAACTACATCTGAAATGCCTATCAGCACCTATATTTGAAATGCCTATCGGCAACCATATCTGGAATGCCTATCGGCACCTATATTTGAAATGCCTATCGGCTTCTATATCTGAAATGCCTATCGGCACCTATTTTTAAAATGCCAATCGGCAACTATATCTGAAATGCCTATCGGCACCTATATCTGAAATGCCTATCGACACCTATATCTGAAATGCCTATCGACACCTATATCTGAAATGCCTATCGACACCTATATCTGAAATGCCTATCGACACCTATATCTGAAATGCCTATCGACACCTATATCTGAAATGCCTATCGACACCTATATCTGAAATGCCTATCGACACCTATATCTGAAATGCCTATCGACATCTATTTTTGAAATGCCTATCGGAAACTACATCTGAAATGCCTATCAGCACCTATATTTGAAATGCCTATCGGCAACCATATCTGGAATGCCTATCGGCACCTATATTTGAAATGCCTATCGGCTTCTATATCTGAAATGCCTATCGGCACCTATTTTTAAAATGCCAATCGGCAACTATATCTGAAATGCCTATCGGCACCTATATCTGAAATGCCTATCGACACCTATATCTGAAATGCCTATCGACACCTATATCTGAAATGCCTATCGACACCTATATCTGAAATGCCTATCGACACCTATATCTGAAATGCCTATCGACACCTATATCTGAAATGCCTATCGACACCTATATCTGAAATGCCTATCGACACCTATATCTGAAATGCCTATCGACACCTATATCTGAAATGCCTATCGACACCTATATCTGAAATGCCTATCGACACCTATATCTGAAATGCCTATCGATACCTATATCTGAAATGCCTATCGACACCTATATCTGAAATGCCTATCGACACCTATATCTGAAATGCCTATCGACACATATTTTTGAAATGCCTATCGGAAACTACATCTGAAATGCCTATCAGCACCTATATTTGAAATGCCTATCGGCAACCATATCTGGAATGCCTATCGGCACCTATATTTGAAATGCCTTTCGGCTTCTATATCTGAAATGCCTATCGGCACCTATTTTTAAAATGCCAATCGGCAACTATATCTGAAATGCCTATCGGCACCTATATCTGAAATGCCTATCGACACCTATATCTGAAATGCCTATCGACACCTATATCTGAAATGCCTATCGATCCCTATTTTTGAAATGCCTATCGGAAACTACATCTGAAATGCCTATCAGCACTTAAATTTGAAATGCCTATCGGCAACCATATCTGGAATGCCTATCGGCACCTATATTTGAAATGCCTATCGGCTTCTATATCTGAAATGCCTATCGGCACCTATTTTTAAAATGCCAATCGGCAACTATATCTGAAATGCCTATCGGCACCTATATCTGAAATGCCTATCGACACCTATATCTGAAATGCCTATCGACACCTATATCTGAAATGCCTATCGACACCTATATCTGAAATGCCTATCGACACCTATATCTGAAATGCCTATCGAAACCTATATCTGAAATGCCTATCGACACCTATTTTTGAAATGCCTATCGGAAACTACATCTGAAATGCCTATCAGCACTTATATTTGAAATGCCTATCGGCAACCATATCTGGAATGCCTATCGGCACCTATATTTGAAATGCCTATCGGCTTCTATATCTGAAATGCCTATCGGCACCTATTTTTAAAATGCCAATCGGCAACTATATCTGAAATGCCTATCGGCACCTATACCTGAAATGCCTATCGACACCTATATCTGAAATGCCTATCGACACCTATATCTGAAATGCCTATCGACACCTATATCTGAAATGCCTATCGACACCTATATCTGAAATGCCTATCGACACCTATATCTGAAATGCCTATCGACACCTATATCTGAAATGCCTATCGACACCTATATCTGAAATGCCTATCGACACCTTTATCTGAAATGCTTATCGACACCTATATCTGAAATGCCTATCGACACCTATTTTTGAAATGCCTATCGGAAACTACATCTGAAATGCCTATCAGCACCTATATTTGAAATGCCTATCGGCAACCATATCTGGAATGCCTATCGGCACCTATATTTGAAATGCCTATCGGCTTCTATATCTGAAATGCCTATCGGCACCTATTTTTAAAATGCCAATCGGCAACTATATCTGAAATGCCTATCGGCACCTATATCTGAAATGCCTATCGACACCTATATCTGAAATGCCTATCGACACCTATATCTGAAATGCCTATCGACACCTTTATCTGAAATGCCTATCGACACCTATATCTGAAATGCCTATCGACACCTATATCTAAAATGCCTATCGACACCTATATCTGAAATGCCTATCGACACCTATATCTGAAATGCCTATCGACACCTATTTTTGAAATGCCTATCGGAAACTACATCTGAAATGCCTATCAGCACCTA
This sequence comes from Venustoraphidia nigricollis, assembly GCA_034508555.1. Lineage (NCBI taxonomy): Eukaryota > Metazoa > Arthropoda > Insecta > Raphidioptera > Raphidiidae > Venustoraphidia > Venustoraphidia nigricollis. The sequence goes on along the minus strand of JAVRKA010000439.1, from coordinate 29,622 downwards.
TATTTGAAATGCCTATCGGCAACCATATCTGGAATGCCTATCGGCACCTATATTTGAAATGCCTATCGGCTTCTATATCTGAAATGCCTATCGGCACCTATTTTTAAAATGCCAATCGGCAACTATATCTGAAATGCCTATCGGCACCTATATCTGAAATGCCTATCGACACCTATATCTGAAATGCCTATCGAACCCTATATCTGAAATGCCTATCGACACCTATATCTGAAATGCCTATCGACACCTATATCTGAAATGCCTATCGACACCTATATCTAAAATGCCTATCGACACCTATATCTGAAATGCCTATCGACACCTATATCTGAAATGCCTATCGACACCTATTTTTGAAATGCCTATCGGAAACTACATCTGAAATGCCTATCAGCACCTATATTTGAAATGCCTATCGGCAACCATATCTGGAATGCCTATCGGCACCAATATTTGAAATGCCTATCGGCTTCTATATCTGAAATGCCTATCGGCACCTATTTTTAAAATGCCAATCGGCAACTATATCTGAAATGCCTATCGGCACTTATATCTGAAATGCCTATCGACACCTATATCTGAAATGCCTATCGACACCTATATCTGAAATGCCTATCGACACCTATATCTGAAATGCCTATCGACACCTATATCTGAAATGCCTATCGATACCTATATCTGAAATGCCTATCGACACCTATATCTGAAATGCCCATCGACACCTATATCTGAAATGCCTATCGACACCTATTTTTGAAATGCCTATCGGAAACTACATCTGAAATGCCTTTCAGCACCTATATTTGAAATGCCTATCGGCAACCATATCTAGAATGCCTATCGGCACCTATATTTGAAATGCCTTTCGGCTTCTATATCTGAAATGCCTATCGGCACCTATTTTTAAAATGCCAATCGGCAACTATATCTGAAATGCCTATCGGCACCTATATCTGAAATGCCTATCGACACCTATATCTGAAATGCCTATCGACACCTATATCTGAAATGCCTATCGATCCCTATTTTTGAAATGCCTATCGGAAACTACATCTGAAATGCCTATCAGCACTTAAATTTGAAATGCCTATCGGCAACCATATCTGGAATGCCTATCGGCACCTATATTTGAAATGCCTATCGGCTTCTATATCTGAAATGCCTATCGGCACCTATTTTTAAAATGCTAATCGGCAACTATATCTGAAATGCCTATCGGCACCTATATCTGAAATGCCTATCGACACCTATATCTGAAATGCCTATCGACACCTATATCTGAAATGCCTATCGACACCTATATCTGAAATGCCTATCGACACCTATATCTGAAATGCCTATCGACACCTATATCTGAAATGCCTATCGACACCTATATCTGAAATGCCTATCGACACCTATATCTGAAATAACTATCGACACCTATATCTGAAATGCCTATCGACACCTATTTTTGAAATGCCTATCGGAAACTACATATGAAATGCCTATCAGCACCTATATTTGAAATGCCTATCGGCAACCATATCTGGAATGCCTATCGGCACCTATATTTGAAATGCCTATCGGCTTCTATATCTGAAATGCCTATCGGCACCTATTTTTAAAATGCCAATCGGCAACTATATCTGAAATGCCTATCGGCACCTATATCTGAAATGCCTATCGACACCTATATCTGAAATGCCTATCGACACCTATATCTGAAATGTTTATCGACACCTATATCTGAAATGCCTATCGACACCTATATCTGAAATGCCTATCGACACCTATATCTGAAATGCCTATCGACACCTATATCTGAAATGCCTATCGACACCTATATCTGAAATGCCTATCGACACCTATATCTGAAATGCCTATCGACACCTATTTTTGAAATGCCTATCGGAAACTAGATCTGAAATGCCTATCAGCACCTATATTTGAAATGCCTATCGGCAACCATATCTGGAATGCCTATCGGCACCTATATTTGAAATGCCTATCGGCTTCTATATCTGAAATGCCTATCGGCACCTATTTTTAAAATGCCAATCGGCAACTATATCTGAAATGCCTATCGGCACCTATATCTGAAATGCCTATCGACACCTATATCTGAAATGCCTATCGACACCTATATCTGAAATGCCTATCGACACCTATATCTGAAATGCCTATCGACACCTATATCTGAAATGCCTATCGACACCTATATCTGAAATGCCTATCGACACCTATATCTGAAATGCCTATCGACACCTATATCTGAAATGCCTATCGACACCTATTTTTGAAATGCCTATCGGAAACTACATCTGAAATGCCTATCAGCACCTATATTTGAAATGCATATCGGCAACCATATCTGGAATGCCTATCGGCACCTATATTTGAAATGCCTATCGGCTTCTATATCTGAAATGCCTATCGGCACCTATTTTTAAAATGCCAATCGGCAACTATATCTGAAATGCCTACCGGCACCTATATCTGAAATGCCTATCGACACCTATATCTGAAATGCCTATCGACACCTATATCTGAAATGCCTATCGACACCTATATCTGAAATGCCTATCGACACCTATATCTGAAATGCCTATCGACACCTATAACTGAAATGCCTATCGACACCTATATCTGAAATGCCTATCGACACCTATATCTGAAATGCCTATCGACGCCTATTTTTGAAATGTCTATCGGAAACTACATCTGAAATGCCTATCAGCACCTATATTTGAAATGCCTATCGGCAACCATATCTGGAATGCCTATCGGCACCTATATTTGAAATGCCTATCGGCTTCTATATCTGAAATGCCTATCGGCACCTATTTTTAAAATGCCAATCGGCAACTATATCTGAAATGCCTATCGGCACCTATATCTGAAATGCCTATCGACACATATATCTGAAATGCCTATCGACACCTATATCTAAAATGCCTATCGACACCTATATCTGAAATGCCTATCGACACCTATATCTGAAATGCCTATCGACACCTATATCTGAAATGTCAATCGACACCTATTTTTGAAATGCCTATCGGAAACTACATCTGAAATGCCTATCAGCACCTATATTTGAAATGCCTATCGGCAACCATATCTGGAATGCCTATCGGCACCTATATTTGAAATGCCTATCGGCTTCTATATCTGAAATGCCTATCGGCACCTATTTTTAAAATGCCAATCGGCAACTATATCTGAAATGCCTATCGGCACCTATATCTGAAATGCCTATCGACACCTATATCTGAAATGCCTATCGACACCTATATCTGAAATGCCTATCGACACCTTTATCTGAAATGCTTATCGACACCTATATCTGAAATGCCAATCGACACCTATTTTTGAAATGCCTATCGGAAACTACATCTGAAATGCCTATCAGCACCTATATTTGAAATGCCTATCGGCAACCATATCTGGAATGCCTATCGGCACCTATATTTGAAATGCCTATCGGCTTCTATATCTGAAATGCCTATCGGCACCTATTTTTAAAATGCCAATCGGCCACTATATCTGAAATGCCTGTCGGCACCTATATCTGAAATGCCTATCGACACCTATATCTGAAATGCCTATCGACACCTATATCTGAAATGCCTATCGACACCTTTATCTGAAATGCCTATCGACACCTATATCTGAAATGCCTATCGACACCTATATCTGAAATGCCTATCGACACCTATATCTGAAATGCCTATCGACACCTATATCTGAAATGCCTATCGACACCTATATCTGAAATGCCTATCGACACCTATATCTGAAATGCCTATCGACACCTATATCTGAAATGCCTATCGACACCTATATCTGAAATGCCTATCGACACCTATATCTGAAATGCCTATCGACACCTATATCTGAAATGCCTATCGACACCTATATCTGAAATGCCTATCGACACCTATATCTGAAATTCCTATCGACACCTATATCTGAAATTCCTATCGACACCTATATCTGAAATGCCTATCGACACCTATTTTTGAAATGCCTATCGGAAACTACATCTGAAATGCCTATCAGCACCTATATTTGAAATGCCTATCGGCAACCATATCTGGAATGCCTATCGGCACCTATATTTGAAATGCCTATCGGCTTCTATATCTGAAATGCCTATCGGCACCTATTTTTAAAATGCCAATCGGCAACTATATCTGAAATGCCTATCGGCACCTATATCTGAAATGCCTATCGACACCTATATCTGAAATGCCTATCGACACCTATATCTGAAATGCCTATCGACACCTATATCTGAAATGCCTATCGACACCTATATCTGAAATGCCTATCGACACCTATATCTGAAATGCCTATCGACACCTATATCTGAAATGCCTATCGACACCTATATCTGAAATGCCTATCGACACCTATTTTTGAAATGCCTATCGGAAACTACATCTGAAATGCCTATCAGCACCTATATTTGAAATGCCTATCGGCAACCATATCTGGAATGCCTATCGGCACCTATATTTGAAATGCCTATCGGCTTCTATATCTGAAATGCCTATCGGCACCTATTTTTAAAATGCCAATCGGCAACTATATCTGAAATGCCTATCGGCACCTATATCTGAAATGCCTATCGACACCTATATCTGAAATGCCTATCGACACCTATATCTGAAATGCCAATCGACACCTATATCTGAAATGCCTATCGACACCTATATCTGAAATGCCTATCGACACCTATATCTGAAATGCCTATCGACACCTATACCTGAAATGCCTATCGACACCTATATCTGAAATGCCTATCGACACCTATATCTGAAATGCCTATCGACACCTATTTTTGAAATGCCTATCGGAAACTACATCTGAAATGCCTATCAGCACCTATATTTGAAATGCCTATCGGCAACCATATCTGGAATGCCAATCGGCACCTATATTTGAAATGCCTATCGGCTTCTAAATCTGAAATGCCTATCGGCACCTATTTTTAAAATGCCAATTGGCAACTATATCTGAAATGCCTATCGGCACCTATATCTGAAATGCCTATCGACACCTATATCTGAAATGCCTATCGACACCTATATCTGAAATGCCTATCGACACCTATATCTGAAATGCCTATCGACACCTATATCTGAAATGCCTATCGACAACTATATCTGAAATGCCTATCGACACCTATATCTGAAATGCCTATCGACACCTATATCTGAAATGCTTATCGACACCTATTTTTGAAATGCCTATCGGAAACTACATCTGAAATGCCTATCAGCACCTATATTTGAAATGCCTATCGGCAACCATATCTGGAATGCCTATCGGCACCTATATTTGAAATGCCTATCGGCTTCTATATCTGAAATGCCTATCGGCACCTATTCTTAAAATGCCAATCGGCAACTATATCTGAAATGCCTATCGGCACCTATATCTGAAATGCCTATCGACACCTATATCTGAAATGCCTATCGACACCTATATCTGAAATGCCTATCGACACCTATATCTGAAATGCCTATCGACACCTATATCTGAAATGCCTATCGACACCTATATCTGAAATGCCTATCGACACCTATATTTGAAATGCCTATCGGCAACCATATCTGGAATGCCTATCGGCACCTATATTTGAAATGCCTATCGGCTTCTATATCTGAAATGCCTATCGGCACCTATTTTTAAAATGCCAATCGGCAACTATATCTGAAATGCCTATCGGCACCTATGTCTGAAATTCGTATCGACACCTATATCTGAAATGCCTATCGACACCTACATCTGAAATGCCTATCGACACCTATATCTGAAATGCCTATCGACACCTATATCTGAAATGCCTATCGACACCTATTTTTGAAATGCCTATCGGAAACTACATCTGAAATGCCTATCAGCACCTATATTTGAAATGCCTATCGGCAACCATATCTGGAATGCCTATCGGCACCTATATTTGAAATGCCTATCGGCTTATATATCTGAAATGCCTATCGGCACCTATTTTTAAAATGCCAATCGGCAACTATATCTGAAATGCCTCTCGGCACCTATATCTGAAATGCCTATCGACACCTATATCTGAAATGCCTATCGACACCTATATCTGAAATGCCTATCGACACCTATATCTGAAATGCCTATCGACACCTATATCTGAAATGCCTATCGACACCTATATCTGAAATGCCTATCGACACCTATATCTGAAATGCCTATCGACACCTATATCTGAAATGCCTATCGACACCTATATCTGAAATGCCTATCGGTACCTATTTTTGAAATGCCTATCGGAAACTACATCTGAAATGCCTATCAGCACCTATATTTGAAATGCCTATCGGCAACCATATCTGAAATGCCTATCGACACCTATATTTGAAATACCTATCGGCTTCTATATCTGAAATGCCTATCGGCACCTATTTTTAAAATGCCAATCGGCAACTATATCTGAAATGCCTATCGGCACCTATATCTGAAATGCCTATCGGCACCAATTTTTGAAATGCCTATCGGAAACTACATCTGAAATGCCTATCAGCACCTATATTTGAAATGCCTATCGGCAACCATATCTTGAATGCTTATCGGCACCTATATTTGAAATGCCTATCGGCTTCAATATCTGAAATGCCTATCGGCTCCTATTTTTAAAATGCCAATCGGCAACTATATCTGAAATGCCTATCGGCACCTATATCTGAAATGCCTATCGGCACCTATTTTTGAAATGCCTATCGGAAACTACATCTGAAATGCCTATCAGCACCTATATTTAAAATGCCTATCGGCAACCATATCTGGAATGCCTATCGGCACCTATATTTGAAATGCATATCGGCTTCTATATCTGAAATGCCTATCGGCACCCATTTTTAAAATGCCAATCGGCAACTATATCTGAAATGCCTATTGGCACCTATATCTGAATTGCCTATCGGCAGCTATTTTTGAAATGCCTATCAGAAACTACATCTAAAATGCCTATCAGCACCTATATTTGAAATGCCTATCGGCAACCATATCTGGAATGCCTATCGGCACCTATATCTGAAATGCCTATCGACACCTATATCTAAAATGCCTATCGATACCTATATTTGAAATACTTATCGGCTCCTATATCTGAAATGCCTATCGGCACCTATTTTAAAAATGCCAATCGGTAACTATATCTGAAATGCCTATCGGCACCTATATCTAAAATGCCTATCGGCACCAATTTTTGAAATGCCTATCGGAAACTACATCTGGAATGCCCATCAGCACCTATATTTAAAATGCCTATCGGCAATCATATCTGGAATGCCTATCGGCACCTATATTTGAATTGCCTATCGGCTTCTATATCTGAAATGCCTATCGACACCTATTTTTAAAATGCCAATCGGCAACTATATCTGAAATGCCTATCGGCACCTATATCTGAAATGCCTATCGGCACCTATTTTTAAAATGCCAAACGGCAACTATATCTGAAATGCCTATCGGCTTCTATATCTGAAATGCCTATCGGGACCTATTTTTGAAATGCCTATCGGAAACTACATCTGAAATGCCTATCAGCACCTATATTTGAAATGCCTATCGGCAACCATATCTGGAATGTCTATCGGCACCTATATTTGAAATGCCTAAAGGCTTCTATATCTGAAATGCCTATCGGCACCTATTTTTAAAATGCCAATCGGCAACTATATCTGAAATGCCTATCAGCACCTATATCTGAAATGCCTATCGGCACCTATTTTTGAAATGCCTATCGGAAACTACATCTGAAATGCCTATCAGCACCTATATTTGAAATGCCTATCGGCAACCATATCTGGAATGCCTATCGGCACCTATATTTGAAAAGCCTATCGGCTTCTATATCTGAAATGCCTATCGGCACCTATTTTTAAAATGCCAATCGGCAACTATATCAAAAATGCCTATCGGCACCTATATCTGAAATGCCTATCGGCACCTATTTTTGAAATGCCTATCGGAAACTACATCTGAAATGCCTATCAGCACTTATATTTGAAATGCCTATCGTCAACTATATCTGGAATGCCTATCGGCACCTATATTTGAAATGCCTATCGGCTTCTATATCTGAAATGCCTATCGGCACCTATTTTTAAAATGCCAATCGGCAACTATATCTGAAATGCCTATCGGCACCTATATCTGAAATGCCTATCGGCACCTATTTTTGAAATGCCTATCGGAAACTACATCTAAAATGCTTATCAGCACCTATATTTGAAATGCCTATCGGCAACCATATCTGGAATGCCGATCGGCACCTATATTTGAAATGCCTATCGGCTCCTATATCTGAAATGCCTATCGGCACCTTTTTTTAAAATGCAAATCGGCAACTATATCTGAAATGCCTATCGGCACCTATATCTGAAATGCCTATCGGCAACTATTTTTCAAATGCCTATCGGAAACTACATCTAAAATGCCTATCAGCACCTATATTTGAAATGCCTATCGGCAACCATATCTGGAATGCCGATCGGCACCTATATTTGAAATGCCTATCGGCTCCTATATCTGAAATGCCTATCGGCACCTTTTTTTAAAATGCAAATCGGCAACTATATCTGAAATGCCTATCGGCACCTATATCTGAAATGCCTATCGGCAACTATTTTTCAAATGCCTATCGGAAACTACATCTGAAATGCCTATCAGCACCTATATCTGAAATGCCTATCGGTATCTATTTTTGAAATACTTATCGGAAACTACATCTGAAATGCCTATCAGCACCTATATTTGAAATGCCTATCGGCTTCTATAACTAAATTGCCTATCGGCACCTATTTTAAAAATGCCAATCGGCAACTATATCTGAAATGCCTATCGGCACCTATATCTGAAATGCCTATCGGCACCTATTTTTGAAATGCCTATCGAAAACTACATCTGAAATGCCTATCAGCACCTATATTTGAAATGCCTATCGGCAACCACATCAGAAATGCCTATCGGCTCCTATATCTGAAATGCCTTTCGGCATTTATATCTGAAATGCCTATCCACACCTATATTTGAAATGCCTATCGGCACCTATATTTTAAATGCCTATCGGCAACCATATCTGATATGCCTATCGGCACCTATATCTGAATTGCCTATCGGCAACTATATCTGAAATGCCTATCGGCACCTATATCTGAAATGCCTATCGACACCTATATCTGAAATGCCTATCGACACCTATATCTGAATTGCCTATCGACACCTATATCTGAAATGCCTATCGACACCTATATCTGAAATGCCTATCGACACCTATATCTGAAATGCCTATCGACACCTATATCTGAAATGCCTATCGACACCTATATCTGAAATGCCTATCGACACCTATATCTGAAATGCCTATCGACACCTATTTTTGAAATGCCTATCAGAAACTACATCTGAAATGCCTATCAGCACCTATATTTGAAATGCCTATCGGCAACTATATCTGGAATGCCTATCGGCACCTATATTTAAAATGCCTATCGGCTTCTATATCTGAAATGCCTATCGGCACCTATTTTTAAAATGCCAATAGGCAACTATATCTGAAATGCCTATCGGCACCTATATCTGAAATGCCTATCGACACCTATATCTGAAATGCCTATCGACACCTATATCTGAAATGCCTATCGACACCTATTTTTGAAATGCCTATCGGAAACTACATCTGAAATTCCTAACAGCACCTATATTTGAAATGCCTATCGGCAACTATATCTGGAATGCCTATCGGCACCTATATTTGAAATGCCTATCGGCTTCTATATCTGAAATGCCTTTAGGCACCTATTTTTAAAATGCCAATCGGCAACTATATCTAAAATGCCTATCGGCACCTATATCTGAAATGCCTATCGACACCTATATCTGAAATGCCTATCGACACCTATATCTGAAATGCCTGTCGACACCTATATCTGAAATGCCTTTCGACACCTATATCTGAAATGCCTCTCGACACCTATATCTGAAATGCCTATCGACACCTATATCTGAAATGCCTATCGACACCTATATCTGAAATGCCTATCGACACCTATTTTTGAAATGCCTATCGGAAACTACATCTGAAATGCCTATCAGCACCTATATTTGAAATGCCTATCGGCAACCATATCTGGAATGCCTATCGGCACCTATATTTGAAATGCCTATCGGCTTCTATATCTGAAATGCCTATCGGCACCTATTTTTAAAATGCCAATCGGCAACTATATCTGAAATGCCTATCGGCACCTATATCTGAAATGCCTATCGACACCTATATCTGAAATGCCTATCGACACCTATATCTGAAATGCCTATCGACACCCATTTCTGAAATGCCTATCGACACCTATATCTGAAATGCCTATCGACACCTATATCTGAAATGCCTATCGACACCTATATCTGAAATGCCTATCGACACGTATATCTGAAATGCCTATCGACACCTATTTTTGAAATGCCTATCGGAAACTACATCTGAAATGCCTATCAGCACCTATATTTGAAATGCCTATCGGCAACCATATCTGGAATGCCTATCGGCACCTATATTCGAAATGCCTATCGGCTTCTATATCTGAAATGCCTATCGGCACCTATTTTTAAAATGCCAATCGGCAACTATATCTGAAATGCCTATCGGCACCTATATCTGAAATGCCTATCGACACCTATATCTGAAATGCCTATCGACACCTATATCTGAAATGCCTATCGACACCTATATCTGAAATGCCTATCGACACCTATATCTGAAATGCCTATCGACACCTATATCTGAAATGCCTATCGACACCTATTTTTGAAATGCCTATCGGAAACTACATCTGCAATGCCTATCAGCACCTATATTTGAAATGCCTATCGGCAACCATATCTGGAATGCCTATCGGCACCTATATTTGAAATGCCTATCGGCTTCTATATCTGAAATGCCTATCGGCACCTATTTTTAAAATGCCAATCGGCAACTATATCTGAAATGCCTATCGGCACCTATATCTGAAATGCCTATCGACACCTATATCTGAAATGCCTATCGACACCTATATCTGAAATGCCTATCGACACCTATATCTGAAATGCCTATCGACACCTATATCTGAAATGCCTATGGACACCTATATTTGAAATGCCTATCGACACCTATATCTGAAATGCCTATCGACACCTATATCTGAAATGCCTATCGACACCTATATCTGAAATGCCTATCGACACCTATTTTTGAAATGCCTATCGGAAACTACATCTGAAATGCCTATCAGCACCAATATTTGAAATGCCTATCGGCAACCATATATGGAATGCCTATCGGCACCTATATCTGAAATGCCTATCGACACCTATATCTGAAATGCCTATCGACACCTATGTCTAAAATGCCTATCGACACCTATATCTGAAATGCCTATCGACACCTATATCTGAAATGCCTATCGACACCTATATCTGAAATGCCTATCGACACCTATATCTGAAATGTCAATCGACACCTATTTTTGAAATGCCTATCGGAAACTACATCTGAAATGCCTATCAGCACCTATATTTGAAATGCCTATCGGCAACCATATCTGGAATGCCTATCGGCACCTATATTTGAAATGCCTATCGGCTTCTATATCTGAAATGCCTATCGGCACCTATTTTTAAAATGCCAATCGGCAACTATATCTGAAATGCCTATCGGCACCTATATCTGAAATGCCTATCGACACCTATATCTGAAATGCCTATCGACACCTATATCTGAAATGCCTATCGACACCTATATCTGAAATGCCTATCGACACCTATATCTGAAATGCTTATCGACACCTATATCTAAAATGCCTATCGACACCTATATCTGAAATGCCTATCGACACCTATATCTGAAATGCCTATCGACACCTATTTTTGAAATGCCTATCGGAAACTACATCTGAAATGCCTATCAGCACCTATATTTGAAATGCCTATCGGCAACCATATCTGGAATGCTATCGGCACCTATATTTGAAATGCCTATCGGCTTCTATATCTGAAATGCCTATCGGCACCTATTTTTAAAATGCCAATCGGCAACTATATCTGAAATGCCTATCGGCACCTATATCTGAAATGCCTATCGACACCTATATCTGAAATGCCTATCGACACCTATATCTGAAATGCCTATCGACACCTTTATCTGAAATGCTTATCGACACCTATATCTGAAATGCCTATCGACACCTATTTTTGAAATGCCTATCGGAAACTACATCTGAAATGCCTATCAGCACCTATATTTGAAATGCCTATAAGCAACCATATCTGGAATGCCTATCGGCACCTATATTTGAAATGCCTATCGGCTTCTATATCTGAAATGCCTATCGGCACCTATTTTTAAAATGCCAATCGGCAACTATATCTGAAATGCCTATCGGCACCTATATCTGAAATGCCTATCGACACCTATATCTGAAATGCCTATCGACACCTATATCTGAAATGCCTATCGACACCTTTATCTGAAATGCCTATCGACACCTATATCTGAAATGCCTATCGACACCTATATCTGAAATGCCTATCGACACCTATATCTGAAATGCCTATCGACACCTATATCTGAAATGCCTATCGACACCTATATCTGAAATGCCTATCGACACCTATATCTGAAATGCCTATCGACACCTATATCTGAAATGCCTATCGACACCTATTTTTGAAATGCCTATCGGAAACTACATCTGAAATGCCTATCAGCACCTATATTTGAAATGCATATCGGCAACCATATCTGGAATGCCTATCGGCACCTATATTTGAAATGCCTATCGGCTTCTATATCTGAAATGCCTATCGGCACCTATTTTTAAAATGCCAATCGGCAACTATATCTGAAATGCCTACCGGCACCTATATCTGAAATGCCTATCGACACCTATATCTGAATTGCCTATCGACACCTATATCTGAAATGCCTATCGACACCTATATCTGAAATGCCTATCGACACCTATATCTGAAATGCCTATCGACACCTATAACTGAAATGCCTATCGACACCTATATCTGAAATGCCTATCGACACCTATATCTGAAATGCCTATCGACACCTATTTTTGAAATGTCTATCGGAAACTACATCTGAAATGCCTATCAGCACCTATATTTGAAATGCCTATCGGCAACCATATCTGGAATGCCTATCGGCACCTATATTTGAAATGCCTATCGGCTTCTATATCTGAAATGCCTATCGGCACCTATTTTTAAAATGCCAATCGGCAACTATATCTGAAATGCCTATCGGCACCTATATCTGAAATGCCTATCGACACATATATCTGAAATGCCTATCGACACCTATATCTGAAATGCCTATCGACACCTATATCTGAAATGCCTATCGACACCTATATCTGAAATGCCTATCGACACCTATATCTGAAATGTCAATCGACACCTATTTTTGAAATGCCTATCGGAAACTACATCTGAAATGCCTATCAGCACCTATATTTGAAATGCCTATCGGCAACCATATCTGGAATGCCTATTGGCACCTATATTTGAAATGCCTATCGGCTTCTATATCTGAAATGCCTATCGGCACCTATTTTAAAATGCCAATCGGCAACTATATCTGAAATGTCTATCGGCACCTATATCTGAAATGCCTATCGACACCTATATCTGAAATGCCTATCGACACCTATATCTGAAATGCCTATCGACACCTATATCTGAAATGCCTATCGACACCTATATCTGAAATGCCTATCGACACCTATATCTAAAATGCCTATCGACACCTATATCTGAAATGCCTATCGACACCTATATCTGAAATGCCTATCGACACCTATTTTTGAAATGCCTATCGGAAACTACATCTGAAATGCCTATCAGCACCTATATTTGAAATGCCTATCGGCAACCATATCTGGAATGCCTATCGGCACCTATATTTGAAATGCCAATCGGCAACTATATCTGAAATGCCTATCAGCACCTATATTTGAAATGCCTATCGGCAACCATATCTGGAATGCCTATTGGCACCTATATTTGAAATGCCTATCGGCTTCTATATCTGAAATGCCTATCGGCACCTATTTTAAAATGCCAATCGGCAACTATATCTGAAATGTCTATCGGCACCTATATCTGAAATGCCTATCGACACCTATATCTGAAATGCCTATCGACACCTATATCTGAAATGCCTATCGACACCTATATCTGAAATGCCTATCGACACCTATATCTGAAATGCCTATCGACACCTATATCTAAAATGCCTATCGACACCTATATCTGAAATGCCTATCGACACCTATATCTGAAATGCCTATCGACACCTATTTTTGAAATGCCTATCGGAAACTACATCTGAAATGCCTATCAGCACCTATATTTGAAATGCCTATCGGCAACCATATCTGGAATGCCTATCGGCACCTATTTTTAAAATGCCAATCGGCAACTATATCTGAAATGCCTATCGGCACCTATATCTGAAATGCCTATCGACACCTATATCTGAAATGCCTATCGACACCTATATCTGAAATGCCTATCGACACCTTTATCTAAAATGCTTATCGACACCTATATCTGAAATGCCAATCGACACCTATTTTTGAAATGCCTATCGGAAACTACATCTGAAATGCCTATCAGCACCTATATTTGAAATGCCTATCGGCAACCATATCTGGAATGCCTATCGGCACCTATATTTGAAATGCCTATCGGCTTCTATATCTGAAATGCCTATCGGCACCTATTTTTAAAATGCCAATCGGCCACTATATCTGAAATGCCTGTCGGCACCTATATCTGAAATGCCTATCGACACCTATATCTGAAATGCCTATCGACACCTATATCTGAAATGCCTATCGACACCTTTATCTGAAATGCCTATCGACACCTATATCTGAAATGCCTATCGACACCTATATCTGAAATGCTTATCGACACCTATATCTAAAATGCCTATCGACACCTATATCTGAAATGCCTATCGACACCTATATCTGAAATGCCTATCGACACCTATTTTTGAAATGCCTATCGGAAACTACATCTGAAATGCCTATCAGCACCTATATTTGAAATGCCTATCGGCAACCATATCTGGAATGCTATCGGCACCTATATTTGAAATGCCTATCGGCTTCTATATCTGAAATGCCTATCGGCACCTATTTTTAAAATGCCAATCGGCAACTATATCTGAAATGCCTATCGGCACCTATATCTGAAATGCCTATCGACACCTATATCTGAAATGCCTATCGACACCTATATCTGAAATGCCTATCGACACCTTTATCTGAAATGCTTATCGACACCTATATCTGAAATGCCTATCGACACCTATTTTTGAAATGCCTATCGGAAACTACATCTGAAATGCCTATCAGCACCTATATTTGAAATGCCTATAAGCAACCATATCTGGAATGCCTATCGGCACCTATATTTGAAATGCCTATCGGCTTCTATATCTGAAATGCCTATCGGCACCTATTTTTAAAATGCCAATCGGCAACTATATCTGAAATGCCTATCGGCACCTATATCTGAAATGCCTATCGACACCTATATCTGAAATGCCTATCGACACCTATATCTGAAATGCCTATCGACACCTTTATCTGAAATGCCTATCGACACCTATATCTGAAATGCCTATCGACACCTATATCTGAAATGCCTATCGACACCTATATCTGAAATGCCTATCGACACCTATATCTGAAATGCCTATCGACACCTATATCTGAAATGCCTATCGACACCTATATCTGAAATGCCTATCGACACCTATATCTGAAATGCCTATCGACACCTATATCTAAAAATGCCTATCGACACCTATATCTGAAATGCCTATCGACACCTATATCTGAAATGCCTATCGACACCTTTATCTGAAATGCTTATCGACACCTATATCTGAAATGCCTATCGACACCTATTTTTGAAATGCCTATCGGAAACTACATCTGAAATGCCTATCAGCACCTATATTTGAAATGCCTATCGGCAACCATATCTGGAATGCCTATCGGCACCTATATTTGAAATGCCTATCGGCTTCTATATCTGAAATGCCTATCGGCACCTATTTTTAAAATGCCAATCGGCAACTATATCTGAAATGCCTATCGGCACCTATATCTGAAATGCCTATCGACACCTATATCTGAAATGCCTATCGACACCTATATCTGAAATGCCTATCGACACCTTTATCTGAAATGCCTATCGACACCTATATCTGAAATGCCTATCGACACCTATTTTTGAAATGCCTATCGGAAACTACATCTGAAATGCCTATCAGCACCTATATTTGAAATGCCTATCGGCAACCATATCTGGAATGCCTATCGGCACCTATATTTGAAATGCCTATCGGCTTCTATATCTGAAATGCCTATCGGCACCTATTTTTAAAATGCCAATCGGCAACTATATCTGAAATGCCTATCGGCACCTATATCTGAAATGCCTATCGACACCTATATCTGAAATGCCTATCGACACCTATATCTGAAATGCCTATCGACACCTATATCTGAAATGCCTATCGACACCTATATCTGAAATGCCTATCGACACCTATATCTGAAATGCCTATCGACACCTATATCTGAAATGCCTATCGACACCTATATCTGAAATGCCTATCGACACCTATTTTTGAAATGCCTATCGGAAACTACATCTGAAATGCCTATCAGCACCTATATTTGAAATGCCTATCGGCAACCATATCTGGAATGCCTATCGGCACCTATATTTGAAATGCCTATCGGCTTCTATATCTGAAATGCCTATCGGCACCTATTTTTAAAATGCCAATCGGCAACTATATCTGAAATGCCTATCGGCACCTATATCTGAAATGCCTATCGACACCTATATCTGAAATGCCTATCGACACCTATATCTGAAATGCCTATCGACACCTATATCTGAAATGCCTATCGACACCTATATCTGAAATGCCTATCGACACCTATATCTGAAATGCCTATCGACACCTATATCTGAAATGCCTATCGACACCTATATCTGAAATGCCTATCGACACCTATATCTGAAATGCCTATCGACACCTATTTTTGATATGCCTATCGGAAACTACATCTGAAATGCCTATCAGCACCTATATTTGAAATGCCTATCGGCAACCATATCTGGAATGCCAATCGGCACCTATATTTGAAATGCCTATCGGCTTCTAAATCTGAAATGCCTATCGGCACCTATTTTTAAAATGCCAATTGGCAACTATATCTGAAATGCCTATCGGCACCTATATCTGAAATGCCTATCGACACCTATATCTGAAATGCCTATCGACACCTATATCTGAAATGCCTATCGACACCTATATCTGAAATGCCTATCGACACCTATATCTGAAATGCCTATCGACACCTATATCTGAAATGCCTATCGACACCTATATCTGAAATGCCTATCGACACCTATATCTGAAATGCTTATCGACACCTATTTTTGAAATGCCTATCGGAAACTACATCTGAAATGCCTATCAGCACCTATATTTGAAATGCCTATCGGCAACCATATCTGGAATGCCTATCGGCACCCATATGTGAAATGCCTATCGGCTTCTATATCTGAAATGCCTATCGGCACCTATTTTTAAAATGCCAATCGGCAACTATATCTGAAATGCCTATCGGCACCTATATCTGAAATGCCTATCGACACCTATATCTGAAATGCCTATCGACACCTATATCTGAAATGCCTATCGACACCTATATCTGAATTGCCTATCGACACCTATATCTGAAATGCCTATCGACACCTATATCTGAAATGCCTATCGACACCTATATTTGAAATGCCTATCGGCAACCATATCTGGAATGCCTATCGGCACCTATATTTGAAATGCCTATCGGCTTCTATATCTGAAATGCCTATCGGCACCTATTTTTAAAATGCCAATCGGCAACTATATCTGAAATGCCTATCGGCACCTATATCTGAAATTCGTATCGACACCTATATCTGAAATGCCTATCGACACCTACATCTGAAATGCCTATCGACACCTATATCTGAAATGCCTATCGACACCTATATCTGAAATGCCTATCGACACCTATTTTTGAAATGCCTATCGGAAACTACATCTGAAATGCCTATCAGCACCTATATTTGAAATGCCTATCGGCAACCATATCTGGAATGCCTATCGGCACCTATATTTGAAATGCCTATCGGCTTATATATCTGAAATGCCTATCGGCACCTATTTTTAAAATGCCAATCGGCAACTATATCTGAAATGCCTCTCGGCACCTATATCTGAAATGCCTATCGACACCTATATCTGAAATGCCTATCGACACCTATATCTGAAATGCCTATCGACACCTATATCTGAAATGCCTATCGACACCTATATCTGAAATGCCTATCGACACCTATATCTGAAATGCCTATCGACACCTATATCTGAAATGCCTATCGACACCTATATCTGAAATGCCTATCGGTACCTATTTTTGAAATGCCTATCGGAAACTACATCTGAAATTCCTATCAGCACCTATATTTAAAATGCCTATCGGCAACCATATCTGGAATGCCTATCGGCACCTATATTTGAAATGCCTATCGGCTTCTATATCTGAAATGCCTATCGGCACCCATTTTTAAAATGCCAATCGGCAACTATATCTGAAATGCCTATTGGCACCTATATCTGAATTGCCTATCGGCAGCTATTTTTGAAATGCCTATCAGAAACTACATCTAAAATGCCTATCAGCACCTATATTTGAAATGCCTATCGGCAAACATATCTGGAATGCCTATCGGCACCTATATCTGAAATGCCTATCGACACCTATATCTGAAATGCCTATCGATACCTATATTTGAAATACTTATCGGCTCCTATATCTGAAATGCCTATCGGCACCTATTTTAAAAATGCCAATCGGTAACTATATCTGAAATGCCTATCGGCACCTATATCTAAAATGCCTATCGGCACCAATTTTTGAAATGCCTATCGGAAACTACATCTGGAATGCCCATCAGCACCTATATTTAAAATGCCTATCGGCAATCATATCTGGAATGCCTATCGGCACCTATATTTGAATTGCCTATCGGCTTCTATATCTGAAATGCCTATCGACACCTATTTTTAAAATGCCAATCGGCAACTATATCTGAAATGCCTATCGGCACCTATATCTGAAATGCCTATCGGCACCCATTTTTAAAATGCCAATCGGCAACTATATCTGAAATGCCTATCGGCTTCTATATCTGAAATGCCTATCGGCACCTATTTTTGAAATGCCTATCGGAAACTACATCTGAAATGCCTATCAGCACCTATATTTGAAATGCCTATCGGCAACCATATCTGGAATGTCTATCGGCACCTATATTTGAAATGCCTATCGGCTTCTATATCTGAAATGCCTATCGGCACCTATTTTTAAAATGCCAATCGGCAACTATATCTGAAATGCCTATCAGCACCTATATCTGAAATGCCTATCGGCACCTATTTTTGAAATGCCTATCGGAAACTACATCTGAAATGCCTATCAGCACCTATATTTGAAATGCCTATCGGCAACCATATCTGGAATGCCTATCGGCACCTATATTTGAAATGCCTATCGGCTTCTATATCTGAAATGCCTATCGGCACCTATTTTTAAAATGCCAATCGGCAACTATATCTGAAATGCCTATCGGCACCTATATCTGAAATGCCTATCGGCACCTATTTTTGAAATGCCTATCGGAAACTACATCTGAAATGCCTATCAGCACTTATATTCGAAATGCCTATCGTCAACTATATCTGGAATGCCTATCGGCACCTATATTTGAAATGCCTATCGGCTTCTATATCTGAAATGCCTATCGGCACCTATTTTTAAAATGCCAATCGGCAACTATATCTGAAATGCCTATCGGCACCTATATCTGAAATGCCTATCGGCACCTATTTTTGAAATGCCTATCGGAAACTACATCTAAAATGCTTATCAGCACCTATATTTGAAATGCCTATCGGCAACCATATCTGGAATGCCGATCGGCATCTATATTTGAAATGCCTATCGGCTCCTATATCTGAAATGCCTATCGGCACCTTTTTTTAAAATGCAAATCGGCAACTATATCTGAAATGCCTATCGGCACCTATATCTGAAATGCCTATCGGCAACTATTTTTCAAATGCCTATCGGAAACTACATCTGAAATGCCTATCAGCACCTATATTTGAAATGCCTATCGGCAACCATATCTGGAATGCCGATCGGCACCTATATTTGAAATGCCTATCGGCTCCTATATCTGAAATGCCTATCGGCACCTTTTTTTAAAATGCAAATCGGCAACTATATCTAAAATGCCTATCGGCACCTATATCTGAAATGCCTATCGGCAACTATTTTTCAAATGCCTATCGGAAACTACATCTGAAATGCCTATCAGCACCTATATCTGAAATGCCTATCGGTATCTATTTTTGAAATACTTATCGGAAACTACATCTGAAATGCCTATCAGCACCTATATTTGAAATGCCAATCGGCAACTATATCTGAAATGCCTATCGGCACCTATTTTTGAAATGCCTATCGAAAACTACATCTGAAATGCCTATCAGCGCCTATATTTGAAATGCCTATCGGCAACCACATCAGAAATGCCTATCGGCACCTATATCTGAAATGCCTTTCGGCATTTATATCTGAAATGCCTATCCACACCTATATTTGAAATGCCTATCGGCACCTATATTTTAAATGCCTATCGGCAACCATATCTGATATGCCTATCGGCACCTATATCTGAATTGCCTATCGGCAACTATATCTGAAATGCCTATCGGCACTTATATCTGAAATGCCTATCGACACCTATATCTGAAATGCCTATCGACACCTATATCTGAAATGCCTATCGACACCTATATCTGAAATGCCTATCGACACCTATATCTGAAATGCCTATCGACACCTATATCTGAAATGCCTATCGACACCTATATCTGAAATGCCTATCGACACCTATATCTGAAATGCCTATCGACACCTATTTTTGAAATGCCTATCAGAAACTACATCTGAAATGCCTATCAGCACCTATATTTGAAATGCCTATCGGCAACCATATCTGGAATGCCTATCGGCACCTATATTTAAAATGCCTATCGGCTTCTATATCTGAAATGCCTATCGGCACCTATTTTTAAAATGCCAATAGGCAACTATATCTGAAATGCCTATCGGCACCTATATCTGAAATGCCTATCGACACCTATATCTGAAATGCCTATCGACACCTATATCTGAAATGCCTATCGACACCTATTTTTGAAATGCCTATCGGAAACTACATCTGAAATGCCTATCAGCACCTATATTTGAAATGCCTATCGGCAACTATATCTGGAATGCCTATCGGCACCTATATTTGAAATGCCTATCGGCTTCTATATCTGAAATGCCTATCGGCACCTATTTTTAAAATGCCAATCGGCAACTATATCTGAAATGCCTATCGGCACCTATATCTGAAATGCCTATCGACACCTATATCTGAAATGCCTATCGACACCTATATCTGAAATGCCTATCGACACCTATATCTGAAATGCCTTTCGACACCTATATCTGAAATGCCTCTCGACACCTATATCTGAAATGCCTATCGACACCTATATCTGAAATGCCTATCGACACCTATATCTGAAATGCCTATCGACACCTATTTTTGAAATGCCTATCGGAAACTACATCTGAAATGCCTATCAGCACCTATATTTGAAATGCCTATCGGCAACCATATCTGGAATGCCTATCGGCACCTATATTTGAAATGCCTATCGGCTTCTATATCTGAAATGCCTATCGGCACCTATTTTTAAAATGCCAATCGGCAACTATATCTGAAATGCCTATCGGCACCTATATCTGAAATGCCTATCGACACCTATATCTGAAATGCCTATCGACACCTATATCTGAAATGCCTATCGACACCTATATCTGAAATGCCTATCGACACCTATATCTGAAATGCCTATCGACACCTATATCTGAAATGCCTATCGACACCTATATCTGAAATGCCTATCGACACCTATTTTTGAAATGCCTATCGGAAACTACATCTGAAATGCCTATCAGCACCTATATTTGAAATGCCTATCGGCAACCATATCTGGAATGCCTATCGGCACCTATATTTGAAATGCCTATCGGCTTCTATATCTGAAATGCCTATCGGCACCTATTTTTAAAATGTTAATCGGCAACTATATCTAAAATGCCTATCGGCACCTATATCTGAAATGCCTATCGACACCTATATCTGAAATGCCTATCGACACCTATATCTGAAATGCCTATCGACACCTATATCTGAAATGCCTATCGACACCTATATCTGAAATGCCTATCGACACCTATATCTGAAATGCCTATCGACACCTATATCTGAAATGCCTATCGACACCTATATCTGAAATGCCTATCGACAACTATTTTTGAAATGCCTATCGGAAACTACATCTGAAATGCCTATCAGCACCTATATTTGAAATGCCTATCGGCAACCATATCTGGAATGCCTATCGGCACCTATATTTGAAATGCCTATCGGCTTCTATATCTGAAATGCCTATCGGCACCTATTTTTAAAATGCCAATCGGCAACTATATCTGAAATGCCTATCGGCACCTATATCTGAAATGCCTATCGACACCTATATCTGAAATGCCTATCGACACCTATATCTGAAATGCCTATCGACACCTATATCTGAAATGCCTATCGACACCTATATCTGAAATGCCTATCGACACCTATATCTGAAATGCCTATCGACACCTATATCTGAAATGCCTATCGACACCTATATCTGAAATGCCTATCGACACCTATATCTGAAATGCCAATCGACACCTATATCTGAAATGCCTATCGACACCTATATCTGAAATGCCTATCGACACCTATATCTGAAATGCCTATTGACACCTATATCTGAAATGCCTATCGACACCTATTTTTGAAATGCCTATCGGAAACTACATCCGAAATGCCTATCAGCACTTATATATGAAATGCCTATCGGCAACCATATCTGGAATGCCTATCGGCACCTATATTTGAAATGCCTATCGGCTTCTATATCTGAAATGCCTATCGGCACCTATTTTTTAAGATGCCAATTGGCAACTATATCTGAAATGCCTATCGGCACCTATATCTGAAATGCCTATCGGCACCTATTTTTGAAATGCCTATCGGAAACAACATCTGAAATGCCTATCAGCTTCTATATTTGAAATTCCTATCGGCAACCATATCTGGAATGCCTATCGGCACCTATATTTGAAATGCCTATCGGCTTCTATATCTGAAATGCCTATCGGCACCTATTTTTAAAATGCCAATCGGCAACTATATCTGAAATGCCTATCGGCACCTATATCTGAAATGCCTATCGGCACTTATTTTTGAAATGCCTATCGGAAACTACATCTGAAATGCCTATCAGCACCTTTATTTGAAATGCCTATCGGCAACCATATCTGAATTGCTTATCGACATCTATATTTGAAATACCTATCGGATTCTATATCTGAAATGCCTATCGGCACCTATTTTTAAAATGCCAACCGGTAACTATATCTGAAATGCCTATCGGCACCTATATTTGAAATGCCTATCGGCACCAATTTTTGAAATGCCTATCGGAAACTACATCTGGAATGCCTATCAGCACCTATATTTGAAATGCCTATCGGCAACCATATCTGGAATGCCTATCGGCACCTATATTTGAAATGCCTATCGGCTTCTATATCTGAAATGCCTATCGACACCTATTTTTAAAATGTCAATCGGCAACTATATCTGAAATGCCTATCGGCACCTATATCTGAAATGCCTATCGACACCTATATCTAAAATGCCTATCGACACCTATATCTGAAATGCCTATCGACACCTATTTTTGAAATGCCTATCGGAAACTACATCTGAAATGCCTATCAGCACCTATATTTGAAATGCCTATCGGCAACCATATCTGGAATGCCTATCGGCACCTATATTTGAAATGCCTATCGGCTTCTATATCTGAAATGCCTATCGGCACCTATTTTTAAAATGCCAATCGGCAACTATATCTGAAATGCCTATCGGCACCTATATCTGAAATGCCTATCGACACCTATATCTGAAATGCCTATCGACACCTATATCTGAAATGCCTATCGACACCTATATCTGAAATGCCTATCGACACCTATATCTGAAATGCCTATCGACACCTATATCTGAAATCCCTGTCGACACCTATATCTGAAATGCCTATCGACACCTATATCTGAAATGCCTATCGACACCTATTTTTGAAATGCCTATCGGAAACTACATCTGAAATGCCTATCGACACCTATATCTGAAATGCCCATCGACACCTATATCTGAAATGCCTATCGACACCTATATCTGAAATGCCTATCGACACCTATATCTGAAATGCCTATCGACACCTATATCTGAAATGCCTATCGACACATATTTTTGAAATGCCTATCGGAAACTACATCTGAAATGCCTATCAGCACCTATATTTGAAATGCCTATCGGCAACCATATCTGGAATGCCTATCGGCACCTATATTTGAAATGCCTATCGGCTTCTATATCTGAAATGCCTATCGGCACCTATTTTTAAAATGCCAATCGGCAACTATATCTGAAATGCCTATCGGCACCTATATCTGAAATGCCTATCGACACCTATATCTGAAATGCCTATCGACACCTATATCTGAAATGCCTATCGACACCTATATCTGAAATGCCTATCGACACCTATATCTGAAATGCCTATCGACACCTATATCTGAAATGCCTATCGACACCTATATCTGAAATGCCTATCGACACCTATATCTGAAATGCCTATCGACACCTATTTTTGAAATGCCTGTCGGAAACTACATCTGAAATGCCTATCAGCACCTATATTTGAAATGTCTATCGGCAACCATATCTGGAATGCCAATCGGCACCTATATTTGAAATGCCTACCGGCTTCTATATTTGAAATGCCTATCGGCACCTATTTTTAAAATGCCAATCGACACCTATATCTGAAATGCCTATCGACACCTATATCTGAAATGCCTATCGACACCTATATCTGAAATGCCTATCGACACCTATATCTGAAATGCCTATCGACACCTATTTTTGAAATGCCTGTCGGAAACTACATCTGAAATGCCTATCAGCACCTATATTTGAAATGCCTATCGGCAACCATATCTGGAATGCCCATCGGCACCTATATTTGAAATGCCTATCGGCTTCTATATCTGAAATGCCTATCGGCACCTATTTTTAAAATGCCAATCGGCAACTATATCTAAAATGCCTATCGGCACCTATATCTGAAATGCCTATCGACACCTATATCTGAAATGCCTATCGACACCTATATCTGAAATGCCTATCGACACCTATATCTGAAATCCCTGTCGACACCTATATCTGAAATGCCTATCGACACCTATATCTGAAATGCCTATCGACACCTATTTTTGAAATGCCTATCGGAAACTACATCTGAAATGCCTATCGACACCTATATCTGAAATGCCCATCGACACCTATATCTGAAATGCCTATCGACACCTATATCTGAAATGCCTATCGACACCTATATCTGAAATGCCTATCGACACCTATATCTGAAATGCCTATCGACACATATTTTTGAAATGCCTATCGGAAACTACATCTGAAATGCCTATCAGCACCTATATTTGAAATGCCTATCGGCAACCATATCTGGAATGCCTATCGGCACCTATATTTGAAATGCCTATCGGCTTCTATATCTGAAATGCCTATCGGCACCTATTTTTAAAATGCCAATCGGCAACTATATCTGAAATGCCTATCGGCACCTATATCTGAAATGCCTATCGACACCTATATCTGAAATGCCTATCGACACCTATATCTGAAATGCCTATCGACACCTTTATCTGAAATGCCTATCGACACCTATATCTGAAATGCCTATCGACACCTATATCTGAAATGCCTATCGACACCTATATCTGAAATGCCTATCGACACCTATATCTGAAATGCCTATCGACACCTATTTTTGAAATGCCTGTCGGAAACTACATCTGAAATGCCTATCAGCACCTATATTTGAAATGTCTATCGGCAACCATATCTGGAATGCCAATCGGCACCTATATTTGAAATGCCTACCGGCTTCTATATTTGAAATGCCTATCGGCACCTATTTTTAAAATGCCAATCGACACCTATATCTGAAATGCCTATCGACACCTATATCTGAAATGCCTATCGACACCTATATCTGAAATGCCTATCGACACCTATATCTGAAATGCCTATCGACACCTATTTTTGAAATGCCTGTCGGAAACTACATCTGAAATGCCTATCAGCACCTATATTTGAAATGCCTATCGGCAACCATATCTGGAATGCCCATCGGCACCTATATTTGAAATGCCTATCGGCTTCTATATCTGAAATGCCTATCGGCACCTATTTTTAAAATGCCAATCGGCAACTATATCTAAAATGCCTATCGGCACCTATATCTGAAATGCCTATCGACACCTATATCTGAAATGCCTATCGACACCTATATCTGAAATGCCTATCGACACCTATTTTAGAAATGCCTATCGGAAACTACATCTGAAATGCCTATCAGCACCTATATTTGAAATGCCTATCGGCAACCATATCTGGAATGCCTATCGGCACCTATATTTGAAATGCCTATCGGCTTCTATATCTGAAATGCCTATCGGCACCTATTTTTAAAATGCCAAACGGCAACTATATCTGAAATGCCTATCGGCACCTATATCTGAAATGCCTATCGACACCTATATCTGAAATGCCTATCGACACCTATATCTGAAATGCCTATCGACACCTATATCTGAAATGCCTATCGACACCTATATCTGAAATGCCTATCGACACATATATCTGAAATGCCTATTGACACCTATATCTGAAATGCCTATCGACACCTATATCTGAAATGCCTATCGACACCTATATCTGAAATGCCTATCGACACCTATTTTTGAAATGCCTATCGGAAACTACATCTGAAATGCCTATCAGCACCTACATTTGAAATGCCTATCGGCAACCATATCTGGAATGCCTATCGGCACCAATATTTGAAATGCCTATCGGCTTCTATATCTGAAATGCCTATCGGCACCTATTTTTAAAATGCCAATCGGCAACTATATCTGAAATGCCTATCGGCATCTATTTCTGAAATGCCTATCGACACCTATATCTGAATTGCCTATCGACACCTATATCTGAAATGCCTATCGACACCTATATCTGAAATGCCTATCGACACCTATATCTGAAATGCCTATCGACACCTATATCTGAAATGCCTATCGACACCTATATCTGAAATGCCTATCGACACCTATATCTGAAATGCCTATCGACACCTATTTTTGAAATGCCTATCGGAAACTACATCTGAAATGCCTATCAGCACCTATATTTGAAATGCCTATCGGCTTCTATATCTGAAATGCCTATCGGCACCTATTTTTAAAATGCCAATCGGCAACTATATCTGAAATGCCTATCGGCACCTATATCTGAAATGCCTATCGACACCTATATCTGAAATGCCTATCGACACCTATATCTGAAATGCCTATCGACACCTATATCTGAAATGCCTATCGACACCTATATCTGAAATGCCTATCGACACCTATATCTGAAATGCCTATCGACACCTATATCTGAAATGCCTATCGACACCTATATCTGAAATGCCTATCGGTACCTATTTTTGAAATGCCTATCGGAAACTACATCTGAAATGCCTATCAGCACCTATATTTGAAATGCCTATCGGCAACCATATCTGAAATGCCTATCGACACCTATATTTGAAATACCTATCGGCTTCTATATCTGAAATGCCTATCGGCACCTATTTTTAAAATGCCAATCGGCAACTATATCTGAAATGCCTATCGGCACCTATATCTGAAATGCCTATCGGCACCAATTTTTGAAATGCCTATCGGAAACTACATCTGAAATGCCTATCAGCACCTATATTTGAAATGCCTATCGGCAACCATATCTTGAATGCTTATCGGCACCTATATTTGAAATGCCTATCGGCTTCAATATCTGAAATGCCTATCGGCTCCTATTTTTAAAATGCCAATCGGCAACTATATCTGAAATGCCTATCGGCACCTATATCTGAAATGCCTATCGGCACCTATTTTTGAAATGCCTATCGGAAACTACATCTGAAATGCCTATCAGCACCTATATTTAAAATGCCTATCGGCAACCATATCTGGAATGCCTATCGGCACCTATATTTGAAATGCATATCGGCTTCTATATCTGAAATGCCTATCGGCAAACATTTTTAAAATGCCAATCGGCAACTATATCTGAAATGCCTATTGGCACCTATATCTGAATTGCCTATCGGCAGCTATTTTTGAAATGCCTATCAGAAACTACATCTAAAATGCCTATCAGCACCTATATTTGAAATGCCTATCGGCAACCATATCTGGAATGCCTATCGGCACCTATATCTGAAATGCCTATCGACACCTATATCTGAAATGCCTATCGATACCTATATTTGAAATACTTATCGGCTCCTATATCTGAAATGCCTATCGGCACCTATTTTAAAAATGCCAATCGGTAACTATATCTGAAATGCCTATCGGCACCTATATCTAAAATGCCTATCGGCACCAATTTTTGAAATGCCTATCGGAAACTACATCTGGAATGCCCATCAGCACCTATATTTAAAATGCCTATCGGCAATCATATCTGGAATGCCTATCGGCACCTATATTTGAATTGCCTATCGGCTTCTATATCTGAAATGCCTATCGACACCTATTTTTAAAATGCCAATCGGCAACTATATCTGAAATGCCTATCGGCACCTATATCTGAAATGCCTATCGGCACCTATTTTTAAAATGCCAATCGGCAACTATATCTGAAATGCCTATCGGCTTCTATATCTGAAATGCCTATCGGGACCTATTTTTGAAATGCCTATCGGAAACTACATCTGAAATGCCTATCAGCACCTATATTTGAAATGCCTATCGGCAACCATATCTGGAATGTCTATCGGCACCTATATTTGAAATGCCTAAAGGCTTCTATATCTGAAATGCCTATCGGCACCTATTTTTAAAATGCCAATCGGCAACTATATCTGAAATGCCTATCAGCACCTATATCTGAAATGCCTATCGGCACCTATTTTTGAAATGCCTATCGGAAACTACATCTGAAATGCCTATCAGCACCTATATTTGAAATGCCTATCGGCAACCATATCTGGAATGCCTATCGACACCTATATTTGAAAAGACCTATCGGCTTCTATATCTGAAATGCCTATCGGCACCTATTTTTAAAATGCCAATCGGTAAC